>JASANE010028154.1:0-10401 GCA_030248225.1 Trileptium ribeirensis
GCTGGGGGATAATGGAAAAGAACCGTTTCCTGTGCATCTGTTCCTAATTGTTATGTTGAAGCAGTCAAAATCACACTAACTTCTTTGATTTGTATAGGTGTATTTTTATAAAATTTTGTTAGAGCACAGTGATTGAGTGTTACGGCAATCGCTGGAATTTCGTGATTGGGGCTTGAAAACGAATGGGTATTCCATGTGCCTGCCTAGGTATGGCTAATAAGTAATCTGATCTACCTTAGAGATCCGCTCCTTCTGTCCAGATTCTCGGCGTGCCGTATCCGTCACTGTTTTGTATCATATTGCCCCATTGGCTGCCTTCGAGATCTGTTCGAAATCTTGGTGAACACTCTGTATTAATCCTTTCGTGCCGGAATTGCTTTGTGTATCGCGCAATGTTTGACAAACTCAAGCCCGCGCCGGGGATTGAAGTCGGAACGCTCGGGTGAAACTTGTGTACGCAAACCACTGAGCTATACGGGAGCTGTTGCTCGGTTCCTTAAGGAACCTCACAACTTGAACGAATAACAACACATGATCAAACGTACGACATACGACAAACTCAGCAGACACAACGACTCGCAATGCGCGTTAGGTCCATTTGGACCTAGCAGGCGTGAAAGGATTAAGTTCCGGGTGATTCATATACCCAAAGCGTAGGGTATTACGTCTGCATTCAAGTACAGTAATGTTTGCAAAGATCCGCGCCAGATGTTACGATGGACGGACCCGCTGGGACTTTAGCCTGCTAAATTAGCGCGTTGCCACTACACCACAGGCTTCGATCAACTCGTGTTATACCTTACTATTTACGCTAACGTAATGAGACGATACACCTGCCGCATGATTCGCGAGACATGAATCAAAATCTAAACTTACTAAATAAGTGTCTTTTATAAAGGTATCACCGGTTAATTTTCGGACCCTTCGACCCAGGTAACTATGACGACACCGTGGGACTAAATACAGCTTGTGAGGACAGAGTCGTTTTAATATATGTAATAGCCAGTTGGACGTTTCAATAAACGATGTTGTCGGTTTGTGGGTTACTGTAGGATTTTTAATTAGTCGTGGGGTTTGGCACCGACGTTTGATATCAATAAATTCTTTATCGACCGAATCGTTGTGTCATGAAACCGCTTTAGCGTTTGCGGATGAAAAGTTTTCAAGAATCCATCAACGTTTTGAGAACAACAACGATCATCGAGATGACTAGGATTAATCTTGTGTCTCTTTGATGTATATACCTACTAGCGATTATTTATCGCGGTGATGTGTCAGAGCTTTTTGTTTTGAAAACATTCCGTTCCGAGTTCGTCACACTGGTCGTATTCTTGAGCGGTTTTCAGCGACTGCTGTAGCATCATTTGATTGATAAACTACATTTCATTGTGAAAATAAGGGGTCAATGCTGCATCAGGTTTGTTCTCAAAATGCGGCTTCACTCATAAGTTGAAGGAAGCCGTCAGTGTTATAGTCCAGGATGCCCTCATACATATGTGCTGCCGCCGAAAACATATGAATCTATGGACCAATATTGGGTGTCGTTTTTATACTTGTTAAAGACCCCATCTTTTTGAGATCCCGTCTTGTTGAGACACCATCTTGGCAGAGTATTTTGCTAATCTCAGTGGTAATATACCGGTAGGTCTTTTCATTTAGCCCACCGCAAGCCGAAATTGGTCCATTTTGAAGATACAGCGATAACTTAAGCACCATTTGACTTTCCATCAATACGGCTCCAATGGTATATAAAATTGTACGTTTATCGAGAAAATTTTTTTAGAAAATTTTTGGTAACATTGGGAACTCAAAAAATCCAAACATATGTTTTGTCACAAAAGTGGTCGAAATGGGTATATTCGGAACCAGCTCATCCATATGAGTGGAACGGTACCAAAATTATCGCTATATCTAGAAAATTTACCTATTCGGCCTGGGGGAGGGGGCCTAACGGAAAAGACCCTACCGCGTTCTTCGTGAATCTGCCCGTAGTTAAGAAAAATTTCATATGCAATATGACCGAATTTTCTTCCTGATAGTAAATTAATTTTGAGTGCCAAAATGCTGTCCCATAACGTCGGTGTCGTTCTTTATGAAATCTCGCTTGCCGGAACACATTAGATTTCGAAACCATTTACAGCCAAAGTCATATTATGTTCATGGAACGTTCTTATTAAACAGTTTTCCAAATAAGTATGTGTCGAAATTATTTGTTGGTTGATTATTTCAGATTTTTCGGCGTCAAATGCGCCCGTTGTCAACAAGCGTTGATGCCCGAAGACTTCATCTACCGCTGTTTTCGTGACATCTATCACGTTCACTGTTTTGCGTGCGTCGTGTGCAATTTGTTGCTTCAGAAAGGCGACGAATACGTGTATCAGGAAGGCCAAGTTATCTGTCGCCGGGACTACGAAAGCTTAGTATATCGCTCGGCGTATGCCAATGCTAGTAAGTTGTTGACTGAGCAATATCCCTTGTATTCAGCCCCGATACTTGGCCAGATAACTTTTGCTGTTACGATTTCGAGTACCACCACTCAAAATTCCGAAATTATCAATGTTGATATACTGTGAGAACTTGACCTAAATTTAGCTATATTACATCCAATCTTCTTCAACCAGTTTGGAAAATCATTTAAGCTTTGCTTGCTTCTTAGCGAACTGCCGAGTCAACTTAAATCTAATGGTTTCAATGCTAATTAGAGCATGTAGTGAACCAGAGAAAGTAAGCTGGAATTACTATATATTTAAGCATGTTGAAAACTTTGAGTACAGATTGGAAGGCGCTTGGCTGTCGAGAGATTTTCCGATATGATGATTCTGACTCTGTTTTACTTAAAAGAAAATCGCCACAACAGATCTCCAGGTTCATTTTTAGAATAAAAATATACTTTGCTACACCCGTTGCTACTAAAACATTTGACCTGGTTGTTATCGTGAAATGCAGGGTTTATATGAATTGTGAACGCTTCACTGTGAATATTGTCGTACGTAGCATCTTTTGAGATTAAGGTTTGTTCTTTCTTAAATTGTGAAGTTATTGTGAAATTTGTTTATTTTCTTTTTTTGGCTAGTATTTTACCTGGAATTGGTTACACAATTTCAGAACGCCCATCAATCGCAATTCAACAGCAACATCCGAAACTAAAAATTCGAACCATACAATGGTAACACAATTTCACATAGAGGAAATTTACGTAACGGAATCTGACTAGATACAAATTATGAAATATGAACATCTACGTTCCCTGGCAGAACGTATATACTCGACAGCGTCTGGCAGAAGTGAAAACAAAGTCACAGCTTCTCGGATTTGACAAAGCTGACTAATCCTGTATAGGGGTTCTGACAGCTATAGCAGGATATTCCTATTCCTGGAAGTGTGCTGCACTCCAGAAACCGAATCCATTCGCTCGCGGTGCGCCGCAGTCCGATTGAGTGGGTTTGGAAAATAGTTGGCTGCATTTATTTTAGTCACCCGACGCGATCTAATCCGGCTTGCCCTAAAAGCAAACCGGGTTTTAGTCGGAAAAAATTATATACAAGCACCTAGTAGCGTAAACCAAGTATTGCGAAATTATACCAGTGAACGTTCGTTTCTCTGCAATCTTCCGTCGTTAAAACGATAGTCCGACAGATGTTCATCTCTAATAGTTTCGTGAATATTCTTAGTTTAGTAGCGTAAACCAAGTATTGCGAAATTATACCAGTGAACGTTCGTTTCTCTGCAATCTTCCGTCGTTAAAACGATAGTCCGACAGATGTTCATCTCTAATAGTTTCGTGAATATTCTTTAGTTTAGTAGCGTAAACCAAGTATTGCGAAATTATACCAGTGAACGTTCGTTTCTCTGCAATCTTCCGTCGTTAAAACGATAGTCCGACAGATGTTCATCTCTAATAGTTTCGTGAATATTCTTAGTTTAGTAGCGTAAACCAAGTATTGCGAAATTATACCAGTGAACGTTCGTTTCTCTGCAATCTTCCGTCGTTAAAACGATAGTCCGACAGATGTTCATCTCTAATAGTTTCGTGAATATTCTTAGTTTAGTAGCGTAAACCAAGTATTGCGAAATTATACCAGTGAACGTTCGTTTCTCTGCAATCTTCCGTCGTTAAAACGATAGTCCGACAGATGTTCATCTCTAATAGTTTCGTGAATATTCTTAGTTTAGTAGCCCAGACGATCCGAACGCGTTCTTTCTCCGCACGCCCCCCGCCGGTAAACCAAGTATTGCGAAATTATACCAGTGAACGTTCGTTTCTCTGCAATCTTCCGTCGTTAAAACGATAGTCCGGCAGATGTTCATCTCTAAAAGTTTCGTGAATATTCTTAGTTTAGTAGCGTAAACCAAGTATTGCGAAATTATACCAGTGAACGTTCGTTTCTCTGCAATCTTCCGTCGTTAAAACGATAGTCCGGCAGATGTTCATCTCTAAAAGTTTCGTGAATATTCTTAGTTTAGTAGCGTAAACCAAGTATTGCGAAATTATACCAGTGAACGTTCGTTTCTCTGCAATCTTCCGTCGTTAAAACGATAGTCCGGCAGATGTTTCATCTCTAATAGTTTCGTGAATATTCTTAGTTTAGTAGCGTAAACCAAGTATTGCGAAATTATACCAGTGAACGTTCGTTTCTCTGCAATCTTCCGTCGTTAAAACGATAGTCCGGCAGATGTTCATCTCTAAAAGTTTCGTGAATATTCTTAGTTTAGTAGCGTAAACCAAGTATTGCGAAATTATACCAGTGAACGTTCGTTTCTCTGCAATCTTCCGTCGTTAAAACGATAGTCCGACAGATGTTCATCTCTAATAGTTTCGTGAATATTCTTAGTTTAGTAGCGTAAACCAAGTATTGCGAAATTATACCAGTGAACGTTCGTTTCTCTGCAATCTTCCGTCGTTAAAACGATAGTCCGACAGATGTTCATCTCTAATAGTTTCGTGAATATTCTTAGTTTAGTAGCGTAAACCAAGTATTGCGAAATTATACCAGTGAACGTTCGTTTCTCTGCAATCTTCCGTCGTTAAAACGATAGTCCGACAGATGTTCATCTCTAATAGTTTCGCGAATATTCTTAGTTTAGTAGCGTAAACCAAGTATTGCGAAATTATACCAGTGAACGTTCGTTTCTCTGCAATCTTCCGTCGTTAAAACGATAGTCCGACAGATGTTCATCTCTAATAGTTTCGTGAATATTCTTAGTTTAGTAGCGTAAACCAAGTATTGCGAAATTATACCAGTGAACGTTCGTTTCTCTGCAATCTTCCGTCGTTAAAACGATAGTCGACAGATGTTCATCTCTAATAGTTTCGTGAATATTCTTAGTTTAGTAGCGTAAACCAAGTATTGCGAAATTATACCAGTGAACGTTCGTTTCTCTGCAATCTTCCGTCGTTAAAACGATAGTCCGGCAGATGTTCATCTCTAAAAGTTTCGTGAATATTCTTAGTTTAGTAGCGTAAACCAAGTATTGCGAAATTATACCAGTGAACGTTCGTTTCTCTGCAATCTTCCGTCGTTAAAACGATAGTCCGGCAGATGTTAATCTCTAAGAGTTTCGTGAATATTCTTAGTTTAGTAGCGTAAACCAAGTATTGCGAAATTATACCATTGAACGTTCGTTTCTATGCAATATTCCGTAGTTTAAACGATAGTCCGTCAGATGTTCATCTCTAATAGTTTCGTGAATATTCTTAGTTTAGTAGCGTAAACCAAGTATTGCGAAATTATACCAGTGAACGTTAGTTTCTCTGCAAACTAACGTCTAAAATACGATAGTCCGACAGATGTTCATCTCTAAAAGTTTCGTGAATATTCTTAGTTTAGTTGCGTAATCCAAGTATTGCGACAACATACCAGTGAACGTTCGTTTCTCTGCAATCTACCGACCATAACTCGATCGTCCGTCCGATCTTCTACTCTAATAGTTTCGTGAATATTCTTAGTTTAGTAGCGTAAACCAAGTATTGCGAAATTATACCAGTGAACGTTCGTTTCTCTGCAATCTTCCGTCGTTAAAACGATAGTCCGACAGTTGTTCATCTCTATTAGTTTCGTGAAGATTCTTAGTTTAGTAGCGTAAACCAAGTATTGCGAAATTATACCAGTGAACGTTCGTTTCTCTGCAATCTTCCGTCGCTTAAACGATAGTCCGACAGATGTTCATCTCTGAATAGTTTCGTGAATATTCTTCCAGTTTAGTAGCGTAAACCAAGTATTGCGAAATTATACCAGTGAACGTTCGTTTCTCTGCAATCTTCCGTCGTTAAAACGAATAGTCCGACAGATGTTCATCTCTAATAGTTTCGTGAATATTCTTAGTTTAGTAGCGTAAACCAAGTATTGCGAAATTATACCAGTGAACGTTCGTTTCTCTGCAATCTTCCGTCGTTAAAACGATAGTCCGACAGATGTTCATCTCTAATAGATTCGTGTATATTCTTAGTTTAGAAGCGTAAACCAAGTATTGCGAAATTATACCAGTGAACGTTTGTTTCTCTGCAATCTTCCGTCGTTAAAACGATAGTCCGACAGATGTTCATCTCTAATAGTTTCGTGAAATATTCTTAGTTTAGTAGCGTAAACCAAGAGTTGTGAAATCATACCAGTGAACGTTCGTTTCTCTGCAAATATCCGTCGTTAAAACGATAGTCCGGCAGATGTTCATCTCTAAAAGTTTAGTTAATATTCTTAGTTTAGTAGCGTAATCCAAGTATTGCGAAATTATACCAGTGAACGTTCGTTTCTCTGCAATCTTCCGTCGTTAAAACGATAGTCCGACAGATGTTCATCTCTGAAAAGTTTCGTGAATATTCTTAATTTAGTAGCGTAAACCAAGTATTGCGAAATTATACAGTGAACGTTCGTTTCTCTGCAATCTTCCGTCGTTAAAACGATAGTCCGACAGATGTTCATCTCTAATAGTTTCGTGGTAAAATTCCTCAAGTTTAGTAGCGTAAACCAAGTATTGCGAAATTATACCAGTGAACGTTCGTTTCTCTGCAATCTTCCGTCGTTAAACGATAGTCCGGCAGAATTTCATCTCTAAAATCGGTGAAATATTCTTAGTTTAGTAACGTAAACCAAGTATCCTAAATTATACCAGTGAACGTTCGTTTCTCTGCAATCTTCCGTCGTTAAAACGATAGTCCGGCAGATGTTCATCTTTAAAGTTTCGTGATATTCTTAGTTTAGTAGCGTAAACCAAGATTTGCTAAATTATACCAGTGAACGTTCGTTTCTCTGCAATCTTCCGTCGTTAAAACGATAGTCCGACAGATGTTCATCTCTAATAGTTTCGTGAATATTCTTAGTTTAGTAGCGTAAACCAAGTATTGCGAAATTATACCAGTGAACGTTCGTTTCTCTGCAATCTTCCGTTGTTAAAACGATAGTCCGGCAGATGTTTTATGAAAGTTTTGTGAATATTCTTAGTTTAGTAGCGTAAACCAAGATTTGCGAAATTATACCAGTGAACGTTCGTTTCTCTGCAATCTTCCGTCGTTAAAACGATAGTCCGACAGTAATGTTCATCTCTAATAGTTTCGTGAACAGCTTTAGTTTAGTAGCGTAAACCAAGTATTGCGAAATTATACCAGTGAACGTTCGTTTCTCTGCAATCTTCCGTCGTTAAAACGATAGTCCGACAGATGTTCATCTCTAATAGTTTCGTGAATATTCTTGCAGTTTAGTAGCGTAAACCAAGTATTGCGAAATTATACCAGTGAACGTTCGTTTCTCTGCAATCTTCCGTCGTTAAAACGATAGTCCGGCAGATATTCATCTCTAAAAGTTTCGTGAATATTCTTAGTTTAGTAGCGTAAACCAAGTATTGCGAAATTATACCAGTGAACGTTGGTTTGTTTCTGCAATCTTCCTGTCGTTAAAACGATAGTCCGGCAGATGTTCATCTCTAAAAGTTTCGTGAATATTCTTAGTTTAGTAGCGTAAACCAAGTATTGCGAAATTATACCAGTGAACGTCTCTTTTCTCTGCAATCTTCCGTCGTTAAAACGATAGTCCGACAGATGTTCATCTCTAATAGTTTCGTGAATATTCTTATTTTAGTATGGCGTAAACCAAGTATCTGCGAAATTATATCAGTGAGCGTTCGTTTCTCTGCAATCTTCCGTCGTTAAAACGATAGTCCGGCAGATGTTCATCTCTAAAAGTTTTGTGAATATTCTTAGTTTAGTAGCGTAAACCAAGTATCTGCGAAATTATACCAGTGAACGTTCGTTTCTCTGCAATCTTCCGTCGTTAAAACGATAGTCCGACAGATGTTCATCTCTAATAGTTTTCGTGAATATTCTTAGTTCTTAGTAACGTAAACCAAGTATTGCGAAATTATACCAGTGAACGTTCGTTTCTCTGCAATCTTCCGTCGTTAAAACGATAGTCCGGCAGATGTTCATCTCTAAAAGTTTCGTGAATATTCTTAGTTTAGTAGCGTAAACCAAGTATTGCGAAATTATACCAGTGAACGTTCGTTTCTCTGCAATCTTCCGTCGTTAAAACGATAGTCCGGCAGATGTTCATCTCTAAAAGTTTCGTGAATATTCTTAGTTTAGTAGCGTAAACCAAGTATTGCGAAATTATACCAGTGAACGTTCGTTTCTCTGCAATCTTCCGTCGTTAAAACGATAGTCCGGCAGATGTTCATCTCTAATAGTTTCGTGAATATTCTTAGTTTCTATGATATTTATTGCCAGGAAGTCAGTACATGAACGGCGACGGACGGAAATCGCTCAAACGCCCTCGAACAATCCTAACGAGTTCCCAGCGAAAAGCGTTCAAGGAATCGTTTGAGCAGAGTTCCAAGCCTTGCCGCAAAGTGAGTGAATAGCTGGGATCTATTTCGAGTATGACTGACAAATGGAAATTTCAGCTATCCGACCTGGTGAATGTTAGGAACGATAAACGACCAATCAATAGACAAAGACACTAAGCATAGTTTTAAAATATTGTGTCAGAGAGAAAAAACTGTGTAAATAAGAAATAAGACTGGTTGAAAGCTTTTAATAAAGACATTCACCGAGCATTTCATGTCTAAGAAACACTTGATGACACTTCGTAATATTTTATAAAATTATATAGATTAGGAATGAAGTTGAAATGTTAACTTTAACAAGATCGACAAGCGCTGACAATTTTCTGTCTCGCCTTAAATGTAGTCGACCAAAACTGACTCGTCTCTAGGGCGCGATGTTCAGTTGGTGAGTAAACTCACACAATTGTGTATCTTCAAAGCACTCCGCTATGAACTATTTAGCAGTATGTCAAACCATTAAACTGTAGTTGTTCCAAGGCGATTCAATAACACAGCCTTCACAATTTATAAATTTTGAGAAATCTATTTTTAAAATCTAAATTTTCAGGTTCGTGAAGCGCTTGCCAAAGATACCGGTTTAACTGTTCGTGTAGTTCAAGTCTGGTTTCAAAATCAACGAGCCAAGGTAAGTGATAAAACTATGTCCGAACACTAGTTTCATTCGACTCAGTTTGGATCACTTATCAGACACGTAGAAATGATGTTGTGCGTTGCTACAGAGATCGAGTTCACCCAAAGGTCTTGCGACCATAATTGCTCATAGGGGAGATAAGGATTATCGCCCCAAGGTTCGGACCACCCGTCGGGACCTCGCCCATTCGCCCATCTGAGGTGGCTTGATCCCTGCCATTCCGACGGCACGAGGCATAATTTGCCACTATTAGACAAAACTAGAGCAAAATTGGGAAAATTAAAAGAAAATTGGCAAAACCCGATGGAAAATTTCTACCAATTTTGAGCCAAAACCCATTTCAAAAATTTATCCGACCGGTGTCCTTTCACTCACCAGCCGGCCGATAACGATTCACCGAAACACGGGCCCTCGGAACTGGCCCATATATGCTTATGATCCTGCTGCGAAAAGCAGGATATTAGAAGTTTATTTATCTACTGGACTATCCAGTTAGCCCTCGATTTTAATGCCTTTTCACTGAATAACGGACTAGAATTGAAGACGTTTTGGTTTTGGTCAACTGAGGTCACCCAACAGTTCAGGTTATAAGCCTTTCCAGTGGCATCGGTTTGAAAAGTAGACAGTATTACACAAAGTCCTGTTTTGTATTATTGTCAGACCTGCCGTTTAAGAGCTGCGAGTCAAAGTTGAAAAAATCTCTTTAAATGTGAAATTTTCAAAACTTTTACAAAGCAAGTTTTTTGCTTGTTTGGGGTGGACGATAAGACTACAGAGTTATTTAACCCGCTGGTTTCATTGTTTTAACTCTAGATTGAATGGGTTATTAACCATACGGAACTTTAATGCTAAGTTTTGGCATCAAACTAGCTCAATTTTGTCACTTTTTCAGAGCAGATGCATTAGGGCGAGCAATACAGGAACTGAACGAAGAACAA
>JASANE010028155.1:0-36344 GCA_030248225.1 Trileptium ribeirensis
TTCGCTCTGTTATTTGTATATAGGCAGTCACAAGAGTAGGTTGTGTCGCATTCTTGCAACTTTTCGTTGTATTTGATTATTGCTGAAAGCTTTTTCCAGAATAATGTATCAAATGGCAAAAAAACTTTTAATGGCACTTCGCAACGATATATATGACATACTCGTTTACCTGGCAAAACCGTAAACTGTATTTTTTTTTTGCGCAAACTAGACATTTTACCCGGCATACCTTAAATATTTCAGGAATTTGGGAAATTTATGTTCTGGTTTTATCAAAGACCTGGGGATCGTGTTTTTTAAATTCTCAGTTCACCCTTAGGTTTAGCACAATCGACAAGTATCCTCGAATAGTTCACTGTAAAATTATTGTACCATTGTACTGTATGTTCTTCGGTAACAATTTCGTTGCCTAAAAACTTATCGTTCTATTTGAAAACATACAATATTTTATCATTGAAGTTTGGCGGGAAATCGCAAATATTCTCAAACCGCTATTGGAATAATTTATTATAATACATATTATAACAAAAATTACAATAACGAAAAATAAATATAATAATTTGAAATTGAGTGTACCTTTAATTACGAGAATTTTTAGGTTCCGGGCGGGGGGGGGATTCGAGCAGGGACCGAATGCGTCGTGACATTAATTAATACCTAAACTTCAGGAACACAAACTTCGCTACTTGTCGTTGACACGACTATGCTAACATGAAATTTTTGACGTATACGATGACTACAGCGCACCGCCTAAAATTGCAATCTTAAAATTAAATTGAAATCGGGAAATGCATATTGATTCAAAACACGCAGCTAGTTGTAAAACTTTATTAATGAAAAATTAGTATATTATTATATAATCAACTTTGCAGAGTAGGCTTTATAAATATGTTTTACAAGGGTAGTTATCACGACAGAACATAAACTTTTAGATATTGTGATCGCAAATTACTGTGCAAACTATACAGGCCTTTCGTTTAAACAAATAGCCGAAATTTTTAAGTCAAGATGTATATATAAAAAATGATTTAAGCTTTCAATTAAAATTCACTTATACATTTCGCTCGTTTTATGCAAAAGCAAAGTATTAATTTTTGGACACAAGCTACGGGCTTAAGAGTGTATACATTCGTTTCTCAGGCTTGATTTTTTTTCAACTATTAATGAAACGGCTATTTTTATGTTGTAGATGCTCCAACTGACAAAATTCAAAGTTTTAGCGGTAGGCTGTTATGTGGGTTTTTAGGTATAGAGCCAGCATGCGAAAATTTTTCCAATTTTTGTGTGTGCTCACTGCCATAATTTTACACAATATTTATGATAAATACAATTTTTGGCAAGTGTATATACATATCTCATCAAGTTAGAGCATGTTCTGTTCTCAATAAAACAGTGTACAGTTTGTTACATTTTCACTATTATTATTCAGAAAGTTAATGTTTAAATAAATAAAATTTTGCATTTCATTTTAACATAGAACATTTTCTATGGTTTGTACACACAAAGCATCGTTGAAACAGTGGATTCTATAATGTTTTCGTTATTACAGCTGGCTCAATGTAAAATCAATAAATTTTTTTACATAATATTCTGACTGTAAGATTTGAGCATAATTCGTTACGAACTAATAGAGTATTGTGTTAAAAGTAAGAATATATTCCCGAAATGAAAACCCTTATCCGAACTAAGGTTCTTTCAGAGTAAGCTATTTAGCACTTACACAAAGGACTAACGAAATGGAAAAATTTCATCATCCATAATTTGTACAACACCATCAATGGTATTGTGTGTAAGATGTTCCATCCATAATTGTTAAATATCTAGCATGAGATGATACCACAGGACACCATGGCATTTTTGTTATAGTGCCATGGCAACCGCCCAATTCCATAGCGACTATCTTGTAAACGGGCGTTCACACGTTCAGACATTTTGCTGAGAATGTAAGCTTAAAGCTTAAGCTCAAAATTCTATGAAAAGTTGAAGGTGCTTTGTAATGGAAAATCTGGCAAATATGGTCTATCAAAATTTTTTTGATAAATTTTGACCTCAAAAATTTTCAAGATCTGTTAATTGCGTTTGATTAATTGAAATGGTACGCTTGAAAATTTTAAGCAGTGTTGACACGTTCAAATTCATTAAGGATGCTTTAAAGTTTTAATCAAAATTCAAGCTTAAATGTCGATCATAACGTTTGAACGCGTGTACAAACCATAGGAAATGTTCTATGTTAGATGAAATGCCAAGGTTTATTTATTAAACATTAACTTTCTGAGTGATAGTGGATGTAACAAACTGTACTGCTTTATTGAGACAGAACATGCTCTAACTTAAATAAGATATGTATATACACTTGGAGCTGTCTTTATCATAAATATTGTGTAAATTTATGGCCATGAGCACACAAAAAATCAAAAATTTTCGCATGCTGGCTACGTTATACCTAAAACACCACATAACAGTGCCGCTAAAACTTTGAATTTTTTGCTCAGTTCAATATACAACCGTGATAGCCGTTTAATTAATAGTTGAAAAAATACAAGGCACGTTGAGAAACGAATGTATACACTCTTAAGCCGTAGCTTGTATCTGCAAAAATTAATACTTTGCTTTTGCACATAAACGAGCGAAATGTTATAGTGAATTTTAATTGAAAGCTTAAAATAGTTTTATATATACATCTTGACTTAAAAAATTTCGGGTATTTGTTTAAACGAAAGGCCTGTAATGCGTTTGCAGCAGTAATTTGGTAGCAATATTAAAACTATGTTCTGTCGTGATAACTACCCTTGTAAAACATATTTATAAAGCCTACTACTCAAAGTTGATTATATAATAATATCTAATTTTTCGTAATAAAGTTTTACAACTAGCTGCGTGTTTAAATCAATATGCATTTTTCAATTTCAAATTTAATTTTAAGATCCGTTAGGCATACCGCTGTCATCGTATACGTCAAACGTTCATGTTAGCGTAGTTGATATCAACGACAATCCACCGAAGTTTGTTGTTCCTGAACTTTACTCTAATTTGATGTCACAACCGGTATATTTCGGTGCCATTGCTAACGATGCCCCGCCCGGAACGAAAGGTTGGCTTACCGTAAAGGTACAGCTCGATTTCAAATTTGTCTGTTATTTTTCGTTATTGCTAATATTTCTAATTGTATTATGGTAAATTTGTCCAATAGCGGTTGAATTGTTGCGATTTTGCCACCAAACAATGATAAAATATTGTATGTTTTCAAATAAACGATAGGTATTTAGCAACGAAATTATTTACCAAAGAACATACAGTGCCAGTGAAACTACGATAACTTTACAGTGAACTATTCGAGGATACTTGTCGATTGTGCTAAACCTAAGGGTGAAGTTTGGATTTAATTTTAAACACGACCCAGGTCTTTGAATAAAACTCAGAACATAAATTTCAAATTCCTGAAATATTTAAGGTATCAGATTAAATGTCTAGTTTGCGCAAAAATACGGTTACGGTTTTGCCAGGTAAACAAGTATGTCATATATATCGTTGCGAAATTCATTAAAATAACTTTTGCCATTTGATACATTAGTTCTGAAAAAGCTTCAGCAATAATCGAATACAACTGAAAACATTAGATCGACAATGTATCTTGTGATATATATGTAAAAGAATAACAGGATTTTCAAAGACGTGTTGCTGCCGAACATCTGTACAAGTCATTTTACATTTAATTGTACAATTAATTGTACAATTAATTTAATCAAATAACTGCTCTATTACTGTCAGGAGAGTTGTTTAATTTGGGGGATAGTGATTGTGGCACCACAAGTTTGCGATAAATAATTTAGGCTATTAAGTTTTGCTACTGTTATTGTATATATATAAACTAGATGGTACGCTGCACTTGTAGGATTCACTGGTGCAGTACAGTGCACTCGCAATATTTTTCTTCTGTTGTCCTCCTGCTACTTAGATCACCAATGATCGCAAAAGTTTGCGATAAATAAGTTAGGCTATTAAGTTTTGCTACTGGTCATTGTATATATATAAACTAGATGGTACGCTGCACTTGTAGGATTCACTGGTGCAGTACAGTGCACTCGCAAAATTTTTCTTCTGTTGTCCTCATGCTACTTAGATCACCAATTACCAGTAACCATTAATTACCTGATATGAATACTGCGGTATTCCAGCTATTACAGTTGTAAGTGGTATATAGACTGATGCAAATTGTCGTTCAATGCTGGTCTTAAAGAACCGTAATATTTAATTACGGTTACGCTAAGAACAAGAAGATATTATATAAACGATTTGCAACCCGGGCCATCGGCGTGAAAGGTGTAACCACTCCCAAGTTATCTACGTAAGCATAGAAAGTTTAAGCTATTATCACTAAAAATATAAATTGCATAATTAAATCGGAGGTACCATTTCTTATAAAGAACTGCTACAGTATAGAAACTAACTTTATAATTAGGTTCAGCAGCCCAAAATACCTAACTTTCCTGTTTACATTAAATTTTAGGCCATTGATCTGGATTCTGGTCCAAATGCTCTAATCACCTACTCGCTAGCTGAATACTTGCCCGATGCAGCTTACTTTACCATAAACAATGCTACCGGTGAAATTGGCAATCGTATACGACTCGACACAGTTGGCAACCGTACACTTTCCTATTTCCTACTATCCGCAGTTGCGCAAGACAACCCAACCTCTGCACCGGAACAAAGTCTTATCGGAAGGAAACAGGTGGTGGTAAGTTATGCGGTGGTTGCGATGTTTCTGAGGAAAAACGAGCAAAAACCTATAATAGATTCGCGTATACTTCAGCAATAGTAGAGGCTCTCGCTGGTGTAGTATGATTGCAAACAAAAACGTAGCTGCATTGTCACATACAGTAGTACTGGTACGATTACTGAACAGAAAAAGGGTACGTATTGACCACCGATAAAAATGTAATACTATATTGATTTTGAGGGAAAATTGTGGTTTTTCTGCTTTTTGTTTCTCGTGCTAAGAACAAAACGCTGAATTTACACAATTTTCCAACAACTATTGTGATAGGTTCCCCGTTTAAGTTGCAATTTGCGGTATTGTGAGTGTCCGAACGGCAATTTATACTGCGAAATTTTTCTGAATTTCGATGCTCAAGAATTTATACAGTCAATACCGCAGCGTTTTTGCATGTACAATAAACTGTATTTTGCAAAAATTTTCATGCTATAGTTAAAAACTCACCGCACTTATGTTCTTCAGTGACAGACAGCATAATATTTGTCATAATGAACACTAAGAGCTAGTATAAACGTCTTAATTTAAACCCCAAGATATGTTTTTCCGATATTTTGATCAGATAATGTAATTATAATATAGATAGTATGAAACTAAAAGCGTGCTGAATCGTAGAACGCATAGGCGTTCGTAGCACGGTCATTCAATAAAACTATTCTCGTTATAAAATAAATAAATCGTTTAAAATATGTTTAGGGTATAATTTGTATACACCTAATTAAACGGAACTTCGTTTCATGTTAGCCTACTTTGGAATAAATTCTGTGAGACATATTCAGTGTATACGACAAATTCGTAAAGTAAGTACATATGAAATTTCACATTTTCCAAATATATATCATACAGCTGGCTTGCAACAAATCTATAATGTTTTGGGTATTCCGAATCTGAAGAATTGGTTTCAGATTTATGAAACCGAATCAAATCTTTAATCTGGGTTGAATCTTACATCTTCATTTGACATTATTAGTCCTACAGGTCTTTCACAATGAACTTTGTTTCTATTCTGTTTTGTGGGTATTTGTTGATAAAGGCCTGCTTTTTGGGTTTCATTAGGGAACGAAGTAAAAGCATTACGAGTATATATTGCATTGTATTTCGAGTCATAAGTGCACAAAACAGCAAATGGTATTGTACCATCGGGATATAAATATTTTAGCACACACTAAATTAGAGTTTTTTACCTCAAAAGATCATTGGCTTAAATGATAGTGCTTTTGAAAAAAATTATGTTTTTTATTTATTTCAGGTCAACCTAATTCAAGACGAGAATCGTGTTGATATGGTTATCGACGATGCAACGCCGGACAAAGTTCGAAGACATTTTCCTGCACTTGTCAGGTTAGTTTCGAGAGTGAGCACGAATACATAAATATTTTGTTTCCGGGGAAGCGTTAATCTAATTGACACAGAAATAAAGAGCGTTAGATTAGCAACATAACATCTGTAAATTTGAATGTAAATTCGCGATTCACAATAATAATAATAATATTTTACATTCATCAAACGTTGGCTGTCATAATCCAACCTGTTTCACAGTGTCATTTGAGAAATTTTTATTTAAATCCAACGAAGATATTACGGTTTTTAGGTTGATAAATCTCGTGAAAAATGACTTTAGGGAAATTTACACGACTTTACTTTGAATCTCTACTCAAAACAAAACATCACATCGGAATAAGGTCGGCAGTATCCGCTTGTCTGCAGAAAGGAGCACGCATAATGAAAACCTGAGCCAACCAGAATCGTATATTCTAAACTGTTAAAATGATCGTTTTGTAACATCTGTTTTGGAAAAGTATAGATACAAATAAATCCTTTCACCGTTATGTGCCGATGGTTAAACCCAATTGGTGGATAAAATATTAAAAAATACCCGTTTATTTATTCCGTTGTGGTAACATCGCTTTGAGTTTGTGCAATAACTAAGGACTATTAATAACTAGCTATCCAACGGCAAAAACAAATAAATAAGTTTCTCGTAGTACGGGATTTTTACGATGAAGTTATTGGCCTAATGTAACAGGCTTTATAAATCCCAGTACATAATTTATAGAGTTGTAGATGTCCATGGGGCCTAGGGGAAAATTGCCAAACTTTCTAAGACGTAGTACAAATAATTAATGGATAAAGCTATGACTTGAGTAAATTCATCGGTGATAAACTCTAATATATTTTCCATAAGTGTCGAAGGCCCGTCGGCCTAGGAGTGTAGATGGTCCCAGGGGCGGGTAAATTACTGAAGTTTTTAGGAACTCAAAATCTTTCACCCAACTTTCGATAAATCATTTCTAATTTTCCCAATTTTGTATCAATTTTACCTTAATTTTTGCTATTTTCCACCCTTGGCCAATTTTCGGTAAAATTTCCTGCACGCCTGAGACTTGGGGGGCAGAGTCTTCAGGGGCGAGGGAGTGAATGTAGCTTTGGGGTCCGACCTTTTGAGGGGATATCTCCATACGTCCACCCCTATCAACACCTATGATATATTTGTATTTCCGCCTTCAGAAGCCTTCAACAACGAGCAAGTCCTTGTCAAATAATCGGTGCTGAATCAATCACTGACGAAACTCAAGGAGCACGTCCAAGGCACGTTTAAAGCTTATGAAAAGCGGTACATTAAAATAATATTTACACATTTTTGTAAGTTTATGAATTTAAAGACGATGTTTTAATAAAAGAAACATTAAATAGTATGCCTTTTTGCAACACAAGATCGTCTCAGTTGACAAATTCCATTTCTTTCTATAAGTATTTTGAACAATTCTACAAGTATTTTTCTTTTGGGAAATGTGTCACAATAGTTTATAAAGCTCGAGGTTCAAAAGTAACAGCACTCTGAATAAAGCACTTCATTTACGAGAAGGAAATAAAGAAAAAAGTTGCCACCAAAAAGGTTCATTCGAAAAGTTTTCTGTACAATTTTTGACGTTACTGTACAATTTCACGTTTGTGGTAAAGTATACTAAATATACTACATTAAAATGCCGTCACAGAATAGATTGCAAAACCTATTCCTAGACTAGAGAGGTCGAATCGAGAGACTAGGCGAGATTGCATGCATCATCGCCATAAAATATTCTATTCGTTGTATTTACACTTATATATATTCAATGCTGGCTGGACTTCATTATCCAGCGATGTCTTCTATCCATAAACATTACTGTGCCTTAGTCAGCTGTACGAGTATTCTTATATTTTCTTACATGTTCTCTAGTTTTTAACACGTGTATTGGCTTATAAAGTGCAAAATATTTGTTTTTTTGCAGCAAGCCATGTAACAAAAAATATTGTACCATATAAATGCGTCTATAAAATTGTAATTAAATGGCTGTAAATTTCAGAACACGAGCTACGTTGTATTTCATAAATCCGCAGTCGTATCGAATTTGTGAAGCCGTCGAACTAAAGTAAGTCGAGTAATTACAGCATTCGCAGTCGCCATACGAAAGAGCCTATAAAATTAAAGATTTAATGTGGTAGAAACAGTCTCTATGATGTAGTGTGTAAATATATCTGAACCCACTGGTAGCCGCGTAAATTAGAAGCTTTTCCACTCACTACAACTAGGCACGTACATGCGGACTCTTGGAATTTTTTAGTGTCGCGGAGCCCGCAGATTGGAAAACCTATACCGGTGGTTTTGTAAGTTGAGCATTATAAATTTATAACTTGTAGTTAAAGTTAGCTTCATGATAATAGGTTGTTTATCAGCGACTTCAATTCTCTAGACCACACGACGGCGGACGTGATTAAAACAGAAGCTCGCTGACATTTTGGGATAGAGTTTATTAAGGATATTATGAATTTGATCAGACTACTTCGATCGCCCCAAGTCAAGAATCCGCGTACCTTTTTCAGACGGATACCTACTAACTAGACGCTGTATTGAGACCGTTGGGTTAGCAATGTCAATTTCTCTAGGTTTGCAATACTCGTCTACATAAGACTGGGAAATTCAGTGGCCTGCTACGTGGAATTGGCGACAAAAACACGGAAATTGTTGTACAATTTATATCTGTTTTTCGGGAGCAATAATTGGCCTAGAACTAGCCATGAAGTAGCCGTATTAAATTTTCTGGCATCTAGATCGATTCAATGAAAAGTTAAAAGATAAAATATATACAATTTTGGATTTTGAAGATTTTGGATTTTTTTCAAAACCCCAAGATATAGGGTTTTGAAAACGTTAGGTCTCATGAAGACATTATTGGGCTATTGCCACGTACCTTGGAAAAATTTTAAGGCCTTATGTTTACCGCTTACTAGGTTACAAGCAATAACATTTTAATCCGAACTGATTTTTGCATTAAGGGTTTCATTTAACATCTGCTTGCAAACAAAAGAAAATAAAGGCAAATAAGTATATGCCAATCATTCATGATCGTGATTGCATTGAGTGGTAAAAAACTTATGAAATTCCGCCCATTTGTTCTCGAGTTATTGGTGTTGCAGTAAACATCTGGTTTTCTCACTGTTTCTTGCAGCTAGGTAATAGGATAATCTATCTTAGGATAAATTTATTTAGTAATACATGTAAAACCTACATTTTGCTAAATTTCTGTTGTTTGGTTGCTGTTAGCTCCGTGTAACTGTCTGTCGTCGATGGCCATTTTGATGTCGTACCCTGCTACGCTATGATGCTCACGTTTATATTTGCATAGAGCTCAAAAAGACGTCATAGTTTTCTTGCTGAATCACTGTATGCTTACACCTAGGGTAAACACCCAAATGCAATAAATCGTTTTAGACAGCATCCAAAAAGTACCATCCAGTCTTTTAAACAGTGAACATTAAAAACAACAGCTTGGTTTCAACGATAGCGATAGATGGCCCAATAAAGAGAACCTCCGCTACGTCTTTTAGACGGCGGCCAGCAAGGAAAACTAGTTAATCAGTTCAATAAATGGAAGTGATTAGTTTTCTACTCATCTCACAGTATAGGAAATCACTATATCTTTATACATATTCAACCGGACGGTACCACCTAATCATTGCAAGGATAACGACCCTGTTGCGCATCAAAAGCAAATGTTGCACATCAAAAGCAATGCGTTGCACCTAAACGTTAACCATGGGTTACACGTTGCCAGCGACCTGAGATTTTTAGCCGTACCTACCAGGACATTCGTGTAGGGAACCATACCCAAGCACAGCGCTGCTTTAGGTAAAGAATCAAGCTGTTTTTGTTCTTATGAATCTCCATAATCATTTTTAACATTGACAGTAAGACTGTATCATCTCCTTTGACGGATCTCCCGGAACACTCATGCCGTCGTATCAAGGTTCTCTTCACTGCTAGTAAACTATCTGTTCCGGGTTTGTACTCTTATTCCAATATTTGTAATTTCCGGTGATATCTCCATCAAGTTTTTATAAACAGCCTTTTATAACAGTTCTCTTGCGTTGTATAACTTTTGCTCTCTTAGTTGATTTAGCTCCAACTGTAATTTTTACAACTAGAAATTTAGTTTATGAGATTGAGAGCCGGTGGTTTTAATCGCACACATTTTGATCAATTTAAAGTTTTAATTTAAATCAGAAATTGGTAACGTTATTGGTTTACAGAAATGTGCAATAGCAAGAAACGTCTACCAGCTGACAGTCCATACTAGAAATTTTGTAGTAGAGCATGGAAACATTTAAGAGAGCAGCGTAGAACACACTCAAGCAACTAGCCATATCCCACGTCGAATTTATGAATCACAGGGTAATTTCTACCAACCTAGGACCTTAGGGATGTAAACTAGCCGCTAGCGTTCTCTGAAGATTTAAGTATCTCCGAGACACCCTCATGATACTTGTTCCCTTGAAGAACCTTTAGTGCTAGTCCGAGACCGTGTGAGTATGACGGAGTGCCACACTTTTATACATTTTTTGTGCTGTACTCTTTAGTTAATATAAATTAATAACGAAGAGGGGCGATGGCGCAGCTTAAAAGCCATTCGCATTTATATATCAATTTTCGATAAGCGAAGTGTGTGCTGGTCGCTAGCTGAAAGTCTCAAGTATTTAGCATTTTATGTCAGAGGTATCGTGGACAGTGGAGAAAACAAAGCTGCTATCCACGACGAACTAATGCCTTACTTCTCTATCGCAACCGTCGAGGCTCAAGTCAGTGACAAACCCGGTCCGACTGTCAGCGGTGATGACGTACGAACCGGCGGATCGGGGTCTGGATTTGATACTCATATCAATACATCCGAATGGACGGGTAAGTTTTAACACTGACTCGCAAACAATTCCGTTTTATGTTCCACATAAAGTTATGTAATTGATATACTTGCCTTAGAAAACGTTATGTTATATATAGATATATCTAAAAATCTCGCAAATGATAGATTTTATATTGAATAAAGGTTTTACAATAAATATATATTGAACCTACCAGTTTTAAACACAGGATCAACGCGTTTAATACATTTGGCAGCACGAGTTATTCACTTAGGTACTTCCGTCGCTATTTTAGTGTTAGAAAAGCAGGAATGGGTACGTGTATTCATTATAGGCAATATATGAGGAAAGTAAAGGCGCGTTTTTTCCACCTTGAATTTCCATATTAAATTCTTTCAAGAAATTCTGCTTTACATTTTGCAAACAATTTTTTGAGCCAGCGATACCGGAACCCGCGGGAATTTATGCGGGGCCAGCTACCCTGTGGCAGCCCAGTACCCTTTAGAATTTATGTGGGGCCAACATGTAGCACCCCGTATGGCGGCAGCCCTTCTCTTTTTTTCAGCTCCCATTTTTTACCATTTTTTATGTTCTAAGTTTTTTCGAAGTTGATATATTATTGCCCAAGCATATGTTTTAATATATGTGCACAACAGCTAATTTGTTTGAAGTAACAATGAGATAAAAACAATCCAAAAAAAGAGGTTCGTCTATGTTCGATCATAGTACTTGCTACAATCGGACACTACGCCGTTCAGCTGTTTCTAACGACATTTGTATACACTGAAATAAATTCTCGCTATTTATGCAATGGCGCGCTGTCCGTTCTTACCATTTCTCTGCGAGGTCCAGAATGGTAACATTAGCCATTGGCGTGTCCATAAACCATTATTGTCGCGCGCATCCTACGCAATTTGGCGATCTCGGAGGGCCCGGATTCGAACACACGATCCTTTTGATCAATTGCGCGGCGGTCAGCCACACCTGAACCGCAGGGCCTTATATATGTGAAAGGTTACGTTTTAGGTTGACATAAAATTTTAACATGGTATATATGTGTAGTGGCAACTGGCTTGCGAATATTAATGCAATTGAGCACAACGCGAATTAGAAAATATCAGATATCCGGGTTTTATAATTTCCGGATAAATGCTAAAAATCCGCCATTCCTAAATGTACCTTCGATTATTTTTAACACATTGTTGACTATAGAAATCATTCATCTGTAAATGCAGACCGTAAATGAATAAGGTTCAATTGAATCGCGTCATGACCGACGCGATTATATTGTTATTTCGAAAAGTGTCATACTCGTCTCACGAAATCATCATGCACTCTTGGTTGTACTTACTAAATTTTCCGCGTACTGCACACTTGTACGTGTATTGTTGTTCTCTCGCCGTGTGAATAGTTTTAAGGATTCAACCAACAAAGCTCCGAGATAGCTCAATAGCTAGTAAACGTGACTTTCACTCGAGCGTTAAGAGTTCGAGTCCTGGCGACGACCAAAATTTGTTCAAGGACAGAAGAAAAGCAGATTAATTCAGGCCGAAAAGGATTAAGCTTTCTTTTTACCGTTGCGTTTACCTTAGGTAATATAAACATTAAATCGGCAAAATGTAAGTATGACCCCTGTAATTCCTGAATTCAAAGATGAAAATATCCAAATGTTGTTACCTGTTGAAGGCACGGGTAACCGTAACCCAGGAAACATCAATATATTGCGACAGATACTATTCCGAGCAAGATACACCGTAAAACACGGTAAATTAGAAACCAATAGTTGCAAAGTTTTGTGCTAAATTTAGATTATCATGTTGCTATGTTACAACCCTATGTTGCTATGTTTTGTTACAACAACGGTTATGAGTCTGGAACACACGGGCGGAATTATGTTATTTTTACTATTGATTGCAGTTAACCATCTGCAAATAACGGTAGATGCATCGCTCTGCATATGCCGGTTTGCAAGAGCTACGATAAAACAAATCCTGCTCTTAAACCAAAATCACGTCTAGTATTGTTGTTTCAGCCTATAGCACGGTAACCGCTAAAGTGGCGTGATAAAAATTTCACACTACATGGTACCTGCGCTTAGGCTTAGGCAGCCCCCCCCCCAGTTAGGCTTAGTGTATGTATCATATAAAGACCTTAGCTTAGGCTAAGACTAAGGCTTAGGCTTAGTATATCCAGAAGGGCATGGCCTGCATTTTATTTGTGCCTCTCAGGGTTACTTGGACCCTCATAACTTTCCACCGGTAGGATAGATTTCAATACATTACACACCAGTCGACTTGTCTCATCAAGCTGAGTGGAATGGTGCCCAAAATGACCATATTCCGAACAAAAAAATTTTTGGGTTACAAAAGAGGGACCTCAAAAAATCGAAAAAAAATTTGTCAGGGATGTGGGAAAAATTGGTATTTTCTGAACCAGCTCATCGAGCTGAATCGATTGGTACCAAAATTTTATTTGTATCTTCAAAATTGACGAAATTCCGGCTGGGGAGGGATAAGCGAAAAGTCCCGGACTTAATTTATGTCAATCATATTTAAAAAGATAGAAATTGTGAGATAGACATTGCCTACATAACCTCAAAGACAAAATTTAGTCCCAAATATTAGTTTGGTTTTACATGTAAGATTGTCTACTATTCGTATCCTCATATTGGGTTTCGTGTTGTTAAAACAGTAATTTTGTTAAAAATTAAAAACTCGGCGAAAAGTTTTGTTGACGCATGTGTTTCAATTAATTTTGAATCCTACATATATTATAAATAAAATAACCCAGCCTAAGTTTTGGTGTACAACTCTCGTAGTAACTGCGACTTAACAAATTTTAATTCAGACCACAAAACTAAAACTTAAAAACAGTTGTGCCTCCAAATTTGCAGGCAAATCCTATTGTCCTGCGTTTTGCCAATACACAAACCGTTTGACCAATTTACTTTTAAAAATAAGTTGTAAGTATCCGGACGGTGGTAGTGATCTGGAAGCGTGAGAAGCTCAATACTAATAATACATTCATTTTAAGCTGCTCAGATGGTGCTTATTGCGTTGGCGTGTGTGATAGCGGTGGGATCGTTGATTGCAATTATTGCGTTGTGTTGTTGTTGGATCAGGTAAGATCTAGCTACATCAACCTACTTAATGCTATGGAACCAAATTTTTTTCAGATGCCGCAATAAAAGATCATAGATATTGATATGTATTGTTAATATTTGTTTACGTTGTACCGCCCAAGTATCCTTGGGGATAATAGTAAAAAGGCTCGCTTACTCTAAGACTTACATACGGAGCGAAGATTAAGCGTTCAAAAACTCGGATTTAATATATTAATTGAGGACGGTTTGGCCTTCATTTATATGCGCCTATCTGGATTAATTATAATATATCATCTATTCTGCATTTGCTAATAACATTTAACGAAAGCCAAGCAATCGAAATAACAGAATGCCTATAATTTGTCCCAAATAAATTTGGACAAAAATCAAAGCGAGCCAAGTGAGGAAATGCCGGTTGTAGCTATCGTTCTCCAGATTTGTTAAGCCTATGCCTTAGAATAATCCTTACGTTATCTTGGGATTGTAAAGATTAGTGACGTTTTCATATTTGCATAAAAAACTATTATTTACCCTTGGGTTAACCCTAGGTAATAACAACCATTAATTGTTCATCTGATGGCGCGGCTTTGAGTCAACTAAACAATTGCTGGAGCAATGTTTATTATCTTTTCAGCACTTGAACAAACTAGTGCGAGAGTAAACTTAAAATGACCCGGCAACCATCCTATTTTGTATTTTTGGTTAAAATTTGTTACGGCACGCTTTTTGGTCAATTGAAATTCTTCGTGAAACTGTTAGCGAACACAGCGCTAGCGATTGAAATCTAGCCATTTTGTGTTCGCGAAAATTGAAGTAAAATTACCCAAATGTTTGAGAACGAAAACTTGTCGATTTGATTGTGACGTCACTTTTGCATTAAATATGTTCGCGAACACTGTATAATCCAAATTTAAATGGTAATACATCAGGCAACAGAATTTCTGCAAACTGAAATCGCCAAAATTCTGTTCGAACACAAGGTCTAATTTCTGGCAGTTGAATTTGATTTTGCCAATTTTCGGTTAGCTAAAAACCGAATGAAATTAAGCCTGTTTTCCGTAACAAGGGTTTGCGATTCGGTACCGGTAATGACAGAATAGGATGGTTGGTCGGGTCACCTTAAGTTTACTCAGGTATAGAAAGACGCGTGGGTTAGTATATATAGCGTGATACAAATCGTCTCTGCAAAAGTTAAGTGGTTTTTCAACAGTTTTGCTGGCTCTAATTCCGAAATTCGTTTAGCTAGCTGTACGCGTTTTATTTCTGTCAAGTTGGTTCGGTATATTACTGTAAATAACTTCCTGCCTGCTCTAAATTATTAGGACTAGAATATCAGCAAACCTTTTCAACAATATTTCAAACCTCTTTGGGAATTTGGCACAACGGTTCAAATGACCCTCAATGTAACGTAGTGTATTGAAAGGTGGTCTAGTGGTCTAGCGCTCTGTCCCGTCCTGCCAGAAGGTACGTGTTCAGCTCCTGCCTGCATTTGAATATTTACATTTTGAGTTGTTTTCTTTCAAGCAAACCTATGATGCTCCTAACATCTGTGATCAATATAGGAGTAACATGGCACTAAGAAGAGCTGATTAAAGTCCTGCCTATGTCATTTATTCTATTGATGTGAATTGATAAACCATGAATTTGCATGCCAAAGTGGAACCTATGTCGGTTTAAGATATTAATGAGCACAAGGACAGAAGCATAAATCACAATATAACATGTTTCAAGTTGAACCTATGACCCCAAAATTGTACACACCCAACGGGCCATGCGAAGCATCTAGCATGCATGAGCATAAGATACGAATGTTTTTTGTGACGCTACATGAAGTGTACTTCCCCAAAAATGTTATTAAATAATCTGCAGTGCAAACTGCATTAGATCAATATAAAACCCAGTGTGTAAAACACTGCAACACATTACGAAATTTTAATTGGGCAAGGAAATAGCAAAAAATAGCATAATATTAAATGACAAATTTCTGAATATTGAAATATATAGCTTATGAATCCAGAAAATTATATATATTTTTATTAATTGCGTACCAAATTTTAGTGTTTTAAATTATATACTGCGAAAACAGTCAAATTTGTAAGGTATCTTCCGCTGACTAACGGTTCTTTTTATGGTGCTAGCTGGAGGACGGGAAATTATAAACCAGATTCTATTCTGGACAATTTTTCTGATCCATCCCAGGAAGCATTCCCAAAAATCTCGCTCATTGCATAAATTGTCATGCTAACTAACACAGACTAACGGGCCTTTTTATAATCCTAACTGGAGGTCGTGAAATTATAGATCAGAGTGGACAAATTTTGTTCTGATCTATCCCCGGAATTATTCCCAAAAATCTAGTGCATTGCAGACATTTCCTGACGCAGCCTTGCAAGACAAACTACGCCGTGCCACTTAATATTGGGTTTTTCAGCCCACAAAAATTAACCCACGAAATTGCCGCACTAAAAACAACACGGTGGACCGTGATATGGTTTTTAAAACTAAAAATCTAAAATAATTGTTACTGGTTCAGCTGGTAACCAAGAGAAGCCAGTTACAGTCGTCCATTCTTTGAATCTTTTAAGTGACTGCCGATACGCTTCGAACGTACCTCGAGCTTTGCCTCCGATTATAAATGACGCCAATTCATTTTCTTCCGCTGCCAAGATTTCGTTCCATGCCGAGTTTTGCCTCAGAATAGATGTCACACGATTTAGTATTTCTGAAAATAGCGAGGAGAAAAGAAGAAAGAAAAAAATTGAGCGCTTTCGTAACCGCAAATCCCATTGAAGCGAACTCGTGTAATGCCTGATTTTCTCTTCTTGTTTTAGAAATTCCTTATATGCAATGCAATAGCCGAAGCAATAGCTAAATTCTTGAAAACTTATTTTGTAAAATTTATTTTCAATTCTCATTTATTACGTGGAAGTGTTAAACATTTTGGAACTAGTTATTCTAAAAGGCCCAGCACCACGTACCTGATGAATAAACGTATTATTAATCGGGTTCGCTGATCTTGGTTTTTAGAGCAAGAAATGCCGCTCGACGTGCCGAATACTACAACAACGTTAAAATAGGCGGAAGTCATCATGAAAAGCCAAGTTTATACACAATATTTCCTGCGTCGGCTGCCGCAGCTGCTGCCCAACAAAGCAAATACAACGCGTTGTATATTCCGTCGAGTCCCGCTGGTAAGATTTTTGGTTTCGTTCTAGGCCCAGATTATGCATCATTTACCTTAAGACGTGTGAGGCAAGCCAGATTTTGTCACTGTGTTCTGATGGTTTACAACGAAGCTTGGCTATCCGCAACTAGCCATTGTGACGTTTACTGAGCCAAACCAGGCCCTACAAATATATTAGCAATAGTAAAACGCGGCTGACAAATTGTGACAAGGGCCGGGATTGGTTCTAAAACGCCAGAAATATATGACGACAATGGAAAATCATGACACAATAAAATTATTGAAACAATGTGGTTGTGTATTCATAGAATGTCCTTCCAGTAACGTTCGTATATGTTTCATACAACAAGGAGCGTGTTTTGCATATCTGCTAAGTTGGTTTTTAGTCGGCGCCTTAACAAAAATTTTGATAATAGAAACATTTACCTGTTTATTTTCCTGTATTAATGCAATTTACTTTAAGACTACTAATCTTACATTTTTGGCCCTAGAGCTAAATATTTTCTGTGTAAGTCAATCTGATAAACCTACTTCAGTAGTCGGTTCCAGCTAATCAAACCTACAGCGCACTACATAGCCTAAAAATGTACTAGCATAGCTTGGCTATTTATCTTATCTATGAAGGGCTGGATTTAACTTCGTGAAGATGCGCCTTTTTGTATCGGGCCGGAATTGGATCAGTGACAGTATTCGGGTCTAGGTGCAGACATCTTAAGGTAAATATGCATTAAACCGTGCTTGCCATGTTTGTTCTAATTCATTGATAAGCTAAACAAACTATTTAGATTATACTGCTCCACATCCAAGGTTGCTGCAACAGCTGATGCATTGCATGTTGAGTTCCCCGTTTAAATTCTGGTTAAATATTTTACTGAAGGCGGTTTTAATGTTTTCCTACCACCAGTAATGCGCCTAACCTAAATGTGTAAAGCTACTGAACCTCGAGCGTCTGCTGTTTTAAGAGTACGAATACGCTGACAACAAAAAAGATATATTAGCTCCAGATTGCTCCCACTAACCAGAAATATATATGCCTGCAGTACCGTTTTCTAAAGACCAGCTAAGCTATATTGACTGAGATCCAATAGCTGGTAAGTATATACTTTATTAAAAAATAATTTTTCACTGAAATTTATGCGGGTTAAATATATCCGTTCAAATTATATTAAAATAAGAAAATATCATTCAAAAATTTTAAACCGTTACGACATTGCTAAGAAACTGACACGAATATACACGCACACTTTAAAAACTTTGAGTCAACTTTGACTCAACTAAGTTTCCCAAACTGTCTCTGGACCAATGAGTCAGATTTCGACTCCGCTTGCGTCAGTAATTTCCAGCTCGGCATATAAATCAATCTTCGACTCAGCATGACTCAGCTTCGCCTCAATCTGCGCCAATATTGGCTAAAATGAGTTAGATTTGACCAAATTACTGGTTCAGTTGGAGAGCAAGAATGACTCAGCATTTTGTCAAACTTTCGTTTAGATCACAGCGTTTTAGGAGTGTAACATGTCTATATATATAAGTGAAGCTTTAAAAAGAATCAAAACAAAAACACTACAGTGCTTTTGTCAACGCCAAACACAAACAGCGGCGATTTCGATATGCCTAAACCAAACTTAACACATCATACACAGCTGTTCCTGGAATGTCTCCAATTCTAATATCAAATCCTTTTACTTACTCATCAGATCTGTTGTCCAGAAACATGAATGTTTCAGCACTCCTTGTAACTTGTAATTGCATTCACAGGACTTGTATATCTATTAAACTCAGGCTGAAGGTGTCACCGCAGCTAAATTTTGACATGAAAGCCATGATAGTAGAAACAACGTTAATTTTCTGCGTGGGCGGGGATAATATGTTTACATTACTATTACTTCTTATTTAGAGACACTAAGAGCGATCAGCGATCCCAGCACTCTAATAGTAGCTCGTGCTTGATGACTTGGGAAGTTACGGCCTTACCCACACGATTCTGGGGTGTCGATCCCCAGTGTTCGCGGGGTGTGGCATGGACACCACCAAGTGTTGTTGGGTGTATCTTGGAGTCGTGAGCCCAAACAAAGCTTAGGCTTAGTCTTTGGCTCAGGTATAGAGTTTAGGCTTAGGCTAGAGGGGCAAGACATTTACACTCATCCGGGAACACTTAACAAGATACAGTGTCAGGAAAACTTAACATGATCGCAAATCGAAGACGAAGCATATTCATGGAAATGTATTTAATTCTTCGTTGGGTAGCTGTAGGTGAATTTAAAACTAACTTCCATCCCTACAACTGTTTTCCATTATTGTTTTCAGAGTACGAAACACAAATGCTTGAAATGGCAATGCCCGAAGATCTTCCATCTAAAGACGGACTCGACGTGGGATTCACTGTGACCGACGGTGTTTATTCAATTCGACCCGCTCAGTCCACCACAGCGCCTGGCCTCGGCGGCATCGACCAGCATCAACAACATCCGCAAATGTAAATATTCTACAATTCTACACAACTTAGTCAAATAATGTGTCCCCAAAATCTCTAAAAATCGCCCGCCTTCTATTATACTGTGTTAGTTTAAAACAAATTTTAAGTGTATTTCAAAGACTGTAGAAATTAGAATTTTAGAAATAGCAATCACTTGTTTATTATTTGTTGTGTAATTCATTCTGTTTTTTTTAATTTTGCTCTAACAACGTATAAGGCATAGTAAAAATACACACATAACCCAATTCTAGTATTTCTAAAATTTTTTAAATCTCTTAAAGTGTTATGCCGTTGCAGCAATATACTAGATGCTGCGCCAAGATCATTGGATATATAACATAGATTTTATATTAATATAATTACTGGATCCATGCAAAAAGTGAACCCGATTTGAGGCTTGGTATTGCTCACAAACGTAAAGTATTAACGAAGTAGCCACTTTAAAACGATTCAACTTCTTTGCTGCACGGCAACTGGTACCATATTAATGGGTCTAACCAACCGTAGTAGCCGAATTCAACAAATTACAAATTTTCAACATAGGATGTCAAAAACATTTTACACATAACTTAGGCGTAGTTGGAAGTGCAAACTAAATCAACTTCCTACAGCGCAGACACAAATTACCAGTTGAGCCTCAAACCTGTGTGCGAGGAGTTTGCCCTGACAACATAAGTTCTTTGGGCGAACTGCCTATCGTAAGTTCATAAGAACATCTATATATATACGCGTTTTCCTAGGATACATTATTTTCTGTGTCTGGTCTCATAATTTTATAAAAAAGTATATGTTTCAGACAATTGTGAATACAATACACATATGATGGGCTCCTCGTTAAAAATTCTGCTCCCGCGTAACCAGATCATAAATTATTGAATATTAAGTCTAATTTTGGTCTAGAGTAAGTTATTTGACTCTCGAAATGCACCCAGAAAAAACGCAAATACTCCTTAAGGCCACGTAATATTGGATCCAGTCATAGATATAACAGTTAATTTTGCAAAGCATGAGCAAAACTGATCCATGCGGCCTAGGCTTCAAATATTCACGGGCACGAGCCAAACCCTGCCGATAGAAAATAGTAACAAGCCTATCCAGGCCAGGCGACACTACAGTCGAGCCGAGTCGACCCTGGATATTTTGGCTCGTTCGCATCTCTACTTGAAACGCCCATACTAACCTATAGTTGCAACCAAAACAAAGGTTATGTGCCATACATGCTCATAGAGGTAGAAGAGGATTATACCAGAGAAGCTCGGACCCTTCCCTTAAGTCGAGCTGTCGCTGATCCCCTGGGCGGGGGGCGGTAGCCTCATCACCTTCAAGCTTTCGCACCACGAAAATTTTGGCAAACAAAAAATTCGGGGAAAACAAGTAAAAATGAAAAAAATAGGCGAGGGCGAAATAGGTAAGAATTGGCAAAAAAGGGTAGAAATTGGCAAAATTGAGAAAAAATTGGTAAAAATTAAAGAAAAATTTAGTCCCAAAAATTTAAAAATTTATCCTCTCTGACTACGTCACCTTCCGTCGACAGGCTGACCCCCTGGGGTGAGCAAAGGCCTCTTCTGAAGAAGCCAAATGCCTCCGTCTCTAATCCCCGGCTATCCCTCTGGGACTTCGAACCTCGTGCATGAATGAATGTGCTGTGGCACTCCCGCCAATACGGCCATCTACATTGCAGACCAGCAAGCAGATTCAGCTAATTGGAAACTCAGGTCAAGGGTTCATGATCAATTGAAATTGAAATTTCAGCGGGAATTGATAAAGCCAAGGCTCCCTTTAACAGGATGAGATGACTATGACAGCATTCTCGTACCTGTAAAAACATCAATATATAGACAACGCCAGCCACGCCATTATTTTACGATTCCGAGACGTCGACACGAGAGTGCCGGGCATATACGACAGGTTCAAGTGTTTTAGAACTTTTGGTTGCGCCACATTCTTGGTATAACAAAGCCTAGCCATACCGCCTGCGCGAAATTACAACAGTTTTAAATAGAGCGACACCCCTGGCAGAGCAATATGGTTTGAATGCCGAGCCATGTTCTCCAAATGGCGCTAGAGCGATGTCCACGGCGGGCGAGTGCTGACAACAACGAAACCGCCAAACTAATTACGCCCACAACGCACAGCTACAACATGGAAACGACAAGTGATCAAGGACGCGGTACCGCTGTTCAGAGACCGACAATCTGATTCAAGTTGTGGCCTGAATCGCGCACAAAACACATATTCACTAACACAAAGCAAATGTTTACTGCTTTACCATGATTGCATTATTCGACATACAATGCGGCAACCTCAGTTGCGTATTTTTCCATTTATGCTATAAAACACGTTTTGTAATATATTTTGTAGGGTATGGCGTGCACACAAATCTCTGAGACCATATTAGGCAAGTAAATTGTAGCATAAATAGCCCCATACAAAGGCGAAGTCCGACCGAAGTCCAAGGGGGAATAGCGGGTGCTATTGGGAAGAGAAATGTCGTTCCCAGAGGATGATAAATTTTTGAAACTTTTTGGCAAACAAATTTTCAAATTTCTTTGCCAATCAGTTTACCAATTTCCCATTTATATCTTTTGCCAATTTTCCCCAAATTGCTGCTCAGTTTAGCCTGTTTTTCTGGGGTAGGAGGGTGCGTGCCAAGTCTCCGGGTTGGGTTCAGGGTGATCAGGCTACCTCCCAATGGGATCGGCGAGGCTAATCCCACTGTCCCCTATGAGCATGTATGATAAACAGCAGTGCGTTCAAAAAATTTTACACACAGTCGCTCGTTCGAAAATTTGCACACACAGTAACTCGTTCGAACTCGTGCTACCGCACTCGTTTGAACACGTCACAACCGTGTATACAAATGCATTTGTGAGCGCACGGCCGCCTAAGCTACAACCGTTACTTGCAATAGTCAAAATAATACGTTGTTGTTCGTACACCTTTACATGTGATGTAGCTTTCAAAGCACTAAACGGTGGTATTCAAGTTCAGTAGCATAAAAATGTGCCATTTTCAAATTCAAATATTTTGGAGTTGCCGTTTGGGACCATCATTACAATAGACTAAAATATTCGGTTAATGCAAGCTTTGGATGTGTGCACCAAACGCCAATTTACATATAGGAGCAGTGGCGGAGAACTTGACATTACTACTGTTGTAGGACAAAGATTTAACGTTTGAGCAGCGGTAAGCTATTGAGACTTTAGACTCTAAGTTTAGGCTTAGCGAGACCAAATTTCATTCTATAACTTTCGGTATTGGGAAATCTTAACATGCTGGTAGAGATGAGAAAATTTGACAGGATCCTTAAATATTTCTTGTTTCACTTAACGAGCATGCAGTGATATATATAAATTTGTCACAGTTAAATTTGTTTGCGATATTTTGTAGCAGACCTTCAAAAAGCATTATTAGTGTTTTCAGGTCCAGGCCACTCAGAAACCGTTCATCACCTCGCCATCGATCCCACCATAATGACGATAACGTCCACATTCCACCACCAGACTACCCGATCGAGTCACTATCAGAACGATCAGATGAATCCGGTGAGCAACAAGCTCCACTGGCACCTCATTCAGGAACGTCGCGTGGACCCAAGCCACGGCCACGATACAACATCGGCCGAACAAGTCGAGATGAATCCAGCTACACCTCAAGCAGCAATCGCCTGATTCAACACAATACTCGGTTAATTGAAGATAGCCCAACAGTAAAAATTTCACCGGAGAAGACCACGATGCTTTAATACCATATGAAATCAGTCAATTACTGTTCAGCTATGTTCACATGCTATTTCTGGCCCAACATAGTTTTGATCACAATGCATAAAAATAAAATTCCCGTTATCAAACACAAACAGTTCGATATACCATCAAAAAATTGTCTACATTTCATTTAGGAATCGAGTTTGGGGAAGGTTGAATCCAGCTAACTCCAAATACGAATAGTTCATGCTGACCCACTTATGAACTCTGACAGATACCTGAGCATGTAACACACAATTCATTAACGGGATATATTATACACTTCTTCTGAATTTATGTCATGCTTGTTTCAGAGCAAGACGTTGAGGCTCCTTGCTGTCGTTACATGTGGTAACCAGCATTACGACATAGTAAGTATAAAACATCGTCGGCCTATGGGGTACGCCGTCTCGGGAGAGGGAGTGGGGGGAGGGGTTGGGGCATGCGGATTCTTCGGGAGGGGGCGCCAAATGTGACAATTAAGGGTAACCTCCCCTATCGATACCCATGTATCACGACATTTTAAATATTCTGTTTATACATTCCTGGCCTAATAAAGGCATAAAAATTTGCCAAATTGATTGTTCACTCAATTAAAGATCTATATACGTGCTAAGCACCTCGGTCGGCGAACTCCCAACCACTGTGACAAGTGGACATTATTGGTAGTGGAAAAAATGGAAAAACAGGAAGTATATAAATCCAGAATTAGAGAGCTTAATGCCTAGCTGTGTAATAAAATTCATAATGATTATTTTAACCGCAACAAAATATAATTCAGAAAATAGAGCTTGATTTGGACTGACGCGTCGTAAACCTTCACTTTGGACATAGCCAAACGTATTAAAAGGCATAGCTATTGGATTATATATTATCTCTTTGGCAAACTAATATAATTATTTTTTTTATTTTCTACAAAGCTAACGTTTTGGTACAATTGCCAATTATTTCAAATTTAGTACGCTAAAAAAGCCGAACAGTAGTTGGGAGTTTATTCTACAAGGAAAATCGGAAACAGAATTTTATGTCACACAGATTATTGTAAAATCATCAGGGACTGAGAACTTGCAGTTTCGAATTTTGCAGGTCTATATACAGATATATACAATAAAAACATAGAATTTTTAGCCACCCGAACGAAGCTTAGCGTATCATATATAATAAATAGAATAATTATACACTTGTTGACATGTAAGCATTGGTTATATCTTCGGTACCTTCCTAGGTATCGGTTGCATTTACGCAAGTCATTGTTACGATTCTATATTTTACGTTTTACGATTCTTTTATACTGCCGCTATTTTCTGGTATAAAAATAATAATATATAAGTCACTGTTTTGTACTTTTTTATCTGGATTAAATGCGTCATTTAACTTAAAATGCCTGCGCTAGGACCACATTTTGTCACGTCTTCGGCCAGCCTGGCTCCGCTATCACATTTTTTGCCACGCCCTTAGAATATTGGGCGTGAATATATAGAATCAGCAGCCGAACTGGGTTCTAAAATTTTCACAAAGGCAGGTGTGGTTTACGCTATGCAGTACATAAGTTAGGTTCACCCTTAACTATGTATTGGCTTATGCGTGATTTATATATAGCAGCTAGGTTTGTTTCGAAAAGTAAATTTGCCGCAAGTTGCAATGCTACTGTCGTGCGCGTTATTACTTTGACCCATATGTGTCGATGCGGTGTCACCCACTAAGAGTCGGACTCTCCGTCAAGCCAAATTTACCCCATGTGGATCAGCACCCCACCCGCATCATATATAAATCACTGAAAGGCCTAGTTGTCGATAGGTGGGTTACCATCGCCCCCTCCACCACCCAAATGTACCCTCCCCTTAAAGGATCCGCATGCCCACCGAAAACGCGCGGAAAACTAGCAAAAACTGGGTAAAATATGTAATAAATAGGGAGAATTTATCGTAACTTGTAATTCCTCAACACAAATTGCTGACCGCTGACGTCAACATCCTATGCAAACCTACCAGAAACGCCAGAAATGCTCCAGAGAAGATCAAGTGGTGGGAACTAAGGGAAAATAAAACAAACGCTCTGCAAAAAATGATTCTGCCAAAAGCTACCAAAGGCACCATTGATGAATCCTGGTCAGGGCTTTGCAAGTGTGCTAAGCTGGAAGGTGAAAAAGAACTTGGAAACACAAAGCCCGGCCGTTGACACATCGAAAAGCAGACTTGGCTCTGGAATGATGCGGTCCAACAGGCTGTCGAACAGAAAAAGCTCCCTTTCCATCCCTGAAGGGAACAAGCCACTACTATCAGCCGCCAAGCCTACATAGAGGCTCGTAGAAATGCAAGAAATGCTGTTTCGGCAGCCAAATGTGAGCACTATGATCGGATATACCGTGAATTGGATGGAAAAAGTGGTGAAAATTCTGTATACCGACTTGCCAAAGCATGTGAAAAAGCGGCTATGGACGCTGAACGCTATGTGACTATCAAATGTTCAAACGGGAAAAAATTAATGGACAAAACGGCCATCACGGAAAGATGGCGATAACACTTCAATGAGGTGGCAAATGTTAAATATCCTCATCAGCCGATCCCAGAAGGGTGAGGCTGTGAGTGGTCCTGTGGAGGATATTAGTAAAAATGAAGTAATTATGACCATCACTAAAATGAAAAATTCGAAAGCACCTGGCCCAGATGATCTGCCATCAGACTTCTAGAAATTAAAGATCGAGCAGGATGGTGTCGATTGGTTAACATTTTTCAACAGAATTATTTCTGAAGAACAAACACCAACCCAATGGACTAGTAGCACCACAGTTCCGATCTTCAAGGGCAAAGGCGAATCAGCAGATTGTGCGAACTGTGCCCAATTCGACTGTTGTCACACACGATGAAGATATTCGAGCGTGTTCTTGAAACCCGTCTTCGAACGGTAATATATACAAATAAGTCGGAATAAATATGGCTTCACGGAAAATGCGGAACAACAGGTGCCATCTTCGCTATGCGCAAATAGAAAAGCATCACGAGAAACATCCGCTTCACATGGCCTTTTTGGATCTCGAAAAGGCTTTCGGTCGAGTGCCACTCAAGCTAATTTGCTATGCTTTGCGCGAGCATGGAGTGTCTGAACAGTTTTAGTTCCATCGATGAAACGACTATACCCAAAAGCCGACAGTCATGTGCGCTGTGCGGCTGGAATCTCGAGAAGCTTTTCAATCAAAGTCGGTGTCCATCAGGGTTCGGCACTTTTGCTTCTACTGTTCATCACTATGATGGACACAGTAACAAAAGATTTGCAGAGTGATATCCCATGGTTAATTCTCCACGCTGTTATGATAGCTACTGATGGAAAAGAGCTGGAAAGATAAGTTCAGCTATGGAAAGACCGATTGGATCAATACGGTCTGAAACGAAACACCAAAAAGACCGAATGTATGTCAACTATGTCCATATCAGCGATACAAGTCAATAGCGAGAAGTTGTCCAGTGTGGATCAGTTTAAATACCTCGGATCGGTATTCCAGAGAAGCGGCAACACCGATGAGACATCAATGCAAGAATATCATCTGAACGGAATAAATGGCGATCAGTTAGTAGAGTGCTTTGCGACCACCGTATGCAGCACGATTAAAGTCGAAGGTCTACAACACAGTCGTACGTCCAGTTAGCCTCTACCGTTAATCATGTAGACTTACCACCACCAAACTTGACCAACGTTTCCGCACTACGGAGATGAAGATGGTCCGTTGGTCAATGGTAAAAACACGTCTCGATCGAATAAGAAATGATGGCATCAGAGAGAAGATGAGTGTTGCGCCGATCCAACACAAAATGCGAGAACAGCGAATTCGATGGTATCGCCATGTACATCGGGCTGCAAAGGAGACCGTCGCAGAAATAGCGAACCATCTGGAAGTAGAAAGAAAAAGTAGGCGCGGAAGACCTCACTCAAGATGGGCGGATTGAATCAGGAATGACTGTGCTCAGCGGGCTGTGTAGACATTAGATGCATCGAATCGCGATAGGTGGCAGGCAAAATCCGTAGTGTGATAACGCAGGATAAGTACAGGATAACGCCAGGAAAAAGACGAATTTATCGCAACTGAGTTTAATTGAAGAAAAATTGAGTCCCAAAAATTACTGAAAGTGTACCCCACGAGACCATGTACAAGCACGCCCACTAAGCAGGCGGAGCATCAACATCTAGGCTTTGACTTTGAACGTTACCTAGCAAGGCTATTTTATCGGATTTGCAAAAACCGTTCTATACGTAAAGCAATAAAAAAGTACAGAAGCCTGCCGGTAGCGTTCGAAAAAATTCCGTATGCATTCTGTATCATGGAAGCGTGGTAAATATGATCAAATGGCAAAACCTGTTATAAGTTACATAGCCCAGCACTGGTTGTATACAAACGTACAGGATTAGCTCGACTGTTCGCTTCGCTCTAAATAGGTCGGGGTCACCTATACCACAACTTACGTTGTTGTCACGATCCCGATTTGACTGTGTTACAGAATGTTGCCCTAAGTACACACATCTTAAGCTCAATGAACCATAAGTTTTAAAATTCATAAAAAACTAGCCGAACACACCATTTAACAACTAAGTACATGTGTGGACCAATGGCTTTTGAAATATAAAATATATATACCTTCATATAAAACACTCGTTAGTTAGTAAACTACAATAAAACAATTTTAATTCTAAATATGAAAATGAGAATTTAGAAGATCACCAGTGTATATATTTACCTCGATGCGTGACAAAAGTAGCCTCCTGGCGGTTCCAGCGGCCAAATAAATGAAATTTCGTTTAATCGAAACCAATTGATAGTTTCAATGGTCAAGCAATACACTAAATTTGATCAATGTTGCAAAATTATTATCCGACTTGTTTAATGGCAATCGATCATTATTAAAAATTGATCAAAACTTTGCAAATTTGAAATTTTTTAAGAATGTAACAAATTGGAACCTTCGTTTAACCGAATTCAATGAAAATCTTATGAAATACTTTACCACTTTATTTAAGGGACTAAGAAACTCCGCGATGATATTATAAGATGCGGTATATACGACGAATATTTTGTTAACATTCATTTTGTCGTCCACGTCTACACGCACATTCGTCCAATTTACAACCACCTGAGCGACAGCTCCTCTTTAGGGGCTGAACGTTATAAGATTAGAAAACAGAACAGGTTAAAGCGGAAAGTTCCGAATGCGGCAGCCCCTCGACTTAGGTTTAGTACATGGCTCATATAGGGACCTTAGCTTAGGCTAAGACTAAGGCTTAGGCGTAGTATATCGAGAACGGCATAGAGTAGATTCGCCATTTAAGGAACAGAGTCATATAAGGAACAAAATAATTTCGAAGCGCCGTAACACTATATCAGATAAATTGACAGGAGTCTATTTTGGTGACAACATACTTATCTTAACTTATTACATTTGTTCGTTTTCAGAATTTAAATAAAGTTTTTCCTTGGCTTTGTATGCGCTAAAACTCTAGCGACGCCGGCTTTTATTAAAGTTTACAATTTGTGCTAGATTTTTTTGGAAAACTTTGCTGCTTCGTACCTTCAAAAATATACAGGTTAGAGGGTAAATTTTTATATGAATATGTAGTGTTGAGGTTTCTCTACACTGTATCGTGCTTATTTTTTTAAATTTTAAGAGCTTCAAAATTTATTTAAAAAATTGGTAGGATTGTCAGAAAATAGCGTTTTTAAGGTATTAAGGAACAAGGGTGCCATTTAAGGTACAAGATCGTCATTTAAGGAACAGTGATTTTTGTTCGCAAATCCTGTTCCTTAAAAGGTATCAAATGGTATCTTAAATGAAATACAGACATGCCGGTGGTCCGTCACATCAAGGGGTACCTCCCCGCGGGGAGGGGGGTGGTGGGATTACACTTGTCACAAAGTGAAGACTGGCTAGCTATTGACAGTCTGATGATGATTTGCATATAGTCGCTATAAGATTAGAGACTTGTGGTTGTTTATATTTTTTTTGTTATTGGAAAGGTTACGCGAAATGGTCCTTCGTTCATCGTAATTTCGGACTGCTTTGTAACGGAATTTTGTTTCACGTTTTGTTACACTACTTCAACGTGACTTTGCGTTGGTACCTTTTGTTGGAGCTGCTGCTACTTCGCTACAGTAGATTTTACTGTACTGCATCTTCGACAGTTTTATTCGGAACTTATCCGGTAGTCGGTACTCCGATTTCTATATCGATTTGTCTACGGATTCTCTTCTCCATAGTAAGTGTATATTACAGTATGTCCAAACTGCTAAAGCAACGGAATGCTTATAAAGCTCATGTTACCAAAGAATACGATAAATTGCAAGAGTACTATGATCAAGCTACTATCGATCAATTACGTACTGTTTTGTCTAAGTTGCTTGCGTATAAACTAAAAATAGATAGTTTCAACGATGCTATTTTGGAAGGACTTACGGAGGAGAAAGCTATCGATTCTGAAATCGATTCTGTGGTCAACTATGACGAATCTTTTCTTGATATTATCGCTACGCTTAACATACGCATTGAGAATTATAATAACCCCACTGTTAGTCAGAATTCCACCACTGCACTCGTTACACCTACTGTGTCCACTGTACCAAATATTAAGCTACCTACACTTGAGATTGCAAAGTATGATGGTACCCTATCAAATGGAGAGAATTTTGGTATAGCTTCACAAATACAATTGATAAACATCCGACTTTAGCGGAAATAGACAAATTTAAGTATCTTAAGGGATTCTTAGAAGGCGATGCTATGCGTTTATGTGAGGGCTATGCACTAACCGCCGCAAATTACGAAGCTATTAAAACTGTATTGGGGGACCGATTTGGTGACCCCCAGCTCGCAATTTTTTCGCACCTCACTGAACTTATTGAACAACCGCCTGCTTCGCATAATGTTCACCAGTTGCAGCGAATTTATGACGAAAGCGAGAAACATATCCGCAGTATTGCTGGTCTTGGGCTAAGCGAAGACCAATATGGGCTTGTTTTCACTCCCATTATTTTATCGAAATTACCTTTACATGTCAAACAGGAGTTACATAGGCAGAATGGTAACGATGCGTGGTCGCTCTCAAAGCTGCGCGGTTTGTTGCGGCAAGAAATTCGTGCACGTGACATGAGCGAGAGACAGTTTGTTCATAGTCATGGTAAAACTAATGGTGATAAATCTAACAATAGCGGGGTAGGGGAAGACAAAGTAACACGTAAGAACAAGCAAATTTCTAAATTTTATACATCTATATCACAATTGAGCATTAACAAAAACAGATCAAGATCCGATATTCGCCTATGTAAATATTGTAGTAGTTCTATGTACAAATCTGATCAGTGTCAGCAGTATCCCGACTACAATTCTCGTAGGCAGAAGCTAGGGCGCGCTTGTCTGAACTGCCTTTCGGAAGGCCATGAAGTTCGTTCCTGTCGCAGTACGGGTTCGTGTACTCATTGCGGGCGTAAGGGTCATCACTCGAGTCTTTGCTTTTCATTGTTCGAGTCCGCAACAAGGGTGAGTACCGGTGCTAATACTGCATCTAAGGCTACTACCACAACCCTCGCCGTAGCGATGAGTCCGAAGGCGATTCCCGTCGTCTCCGCTAGTAACAACACCGTTCATGGTACAGGTCAAGGCGGTTCCACTGTCACCAATATGCAGACTGCGTTGGCCCGGTGTCATGGTTTGACGACAAACTCACCCGTGCTACTGCGGTTCCTGTTCGATACGGCTGGATTTCGGTCGTATATTACAACGGAGACTGCCGCTAAGCTCGATGCTAAAAGGGTTGGAAAGGAAGCCATGTCACTAGGCGTTTTCGAGGATAAAAGCGACGCTCGCGGATGTACGATGTCGTGCAGTTTGCAGTTTTTGATGTTGATGGCAATACAATTGAAGTTACAGCAAATGTAACTGAATTTATCACTTGTCCCATATTTTGTCCTCCACTTCGTTCGTCTGATTACGCAATTCTTTCCCAGGTTCGCCTTGCTGAACCACCGGTTGCTGCTCCCCGAAGCCTACACATCGATGTTCTCATCGGTGGTGACCTTTACTACGATTTTGTTACGTCGGAGCAGATTCGTCTATCTGGAGGTTTAATTTTGTTGTCATCACGGCTTGGGTATATTACTGCAGGCACCCACATATCATCTGAACACCCTGCTATCGGGTCTACACTATTGCTGGGTTCGATTCCTTCTATTGTTGATAAGGATTTCAATCTTGAAAAATTTTGGCGCCTTGAGGATATAGGAATCAAGGCGGAACAGCAGTCACAAGCGGACGAAGTTGCACTGCGGCACGTCAATGCTACACGTGTGTTTGAAGGTGGTCGCTATTACGTACAGTTTCCTCGTAAAGATAATGCGTCCGACCTTCTCCAGAATCGAGAGCTTGCTTTGGGTAGACTGCGTTCATTGCTTCGCCGGCTCTCGCCGACTTCTGACATGTTGCAGAAGTATCACGATATTATTACAGACCAACTAAGAAGGGAGATTAGTGAAATTGCTCCACTGACGCCTACGGGCCAAGTTCACTATTTGCCACACCATTGTGTCCTAAAGCCTGGAAGTCTGACGACACCATTGCGTATCGTTTACGATGCTTCGGCACGGGGAAAAAATGGAGCCCCCAGTTTGAATGATACCCTCTACAGTGGGCCTTTGTTTCTGGCTGATTTAATCGGATTGCTAATTCGGTTTCGCCTTCAATCTGTTGCCGTAGTCAGCGACGTCGAGAAGGCATTTTTAAATGTGGGACTCCAAGTATCTGAACGCGATCTTCTTCGATTCTTCTGGGTCAAGGACTGGCGAAAACCAGCAATTGGAAACAATTTACTTGTATATCGTTTCACCCGCGTTCCATTTGGATTAGTTTGTAGTGCTTTTCTGCTGGCTGCTTGTCTGTTACACCATTTTTCGCTGTACAAAGATTCTACGTCGAAGCTGATGAGCGAAAATTTGTATATCGATAATGTTGTTGTCAGTCTTCCAGACACGGAATCAGCTAAATTATATTACCAGTCAGCAAAGAGATTGTAGCTGAAGCTTCAATGAACCTGAGGCAATGGTATACTAACAGTTTGGAGTTGAAAGATTTTTTAGCAGTAGAGGACCGTGGCAAGGGCGGTACTACCACATCGGTTTTAGGTCTGAGCTGGGATACAGTCGAAGACTCGATTTCGTGTCCGGTTATTAGCTTTGACCATACATCCGTATCTACAAAAGGACAATTAGTTCAATTTGTCGCCAGCGTCTATGATCCTTGTGGGTTTTTTAGTCCCATTACGATTCTTGGAAAGCAGCTTATTCAGCAAACATGGCTGCAAAAACTGAACTGGGACGATTTGCTCCTGGACGAAATGTTACATGAGTGGACGAAGGTGGGCTCCGATATGCAGTCCATCTCGTCTCATGGCATAGGGCGTGTTGTTGGTCCACTCTCGGATTCGGAGGCAAGCCTTCATTGCTTTTGCGATGCATCAATGAAGAGTTATGCTGCTGTGATTTACATGAAGGCTAGTTCATGCAGTCGTCCCCATCTTATTTTTAGCAAGACGAAGGTAGCTCCGCTTAAAACACGAACGACCGCTGGGGACTTAACCATTCCACAGTTGGAATTAATGGGTGTGGTTATAGGATGCCGATTGATTCGTTTTATTTCCAAGCAACTAAAGCTATGTCGTTTCCAGCATTTTATCTGGACCGATTCCCAGTGTGTCTTGCACTGGATTGCCCGCGGTGGAGTTGTCACAAAATTTGTTAAGGGCCGTGTTAAAGAAATAATTGATGTTGACAAACAACTCGATTTGAGTTTCCGCTATGATCGTTCTTCCGGTAACCCTGCCGATTGCGCCAGTCGCGGTTGTCGTCTCGACCATCTGTTGGCCCAATTCGGGAGTGGTGGCATGGTCCGAAATGGCTTCAGGAATCTGAGGCGGCATGGCCTGTTATCCCTGATCAATTCTCGAGCGGCATTCCAGAACAAATAGATAATTTACCTATTAGGTCTGCAGAGTCGGAGTTCATCGATTCAACCCGTTGTTTATCCTCATCCGCCGTTGCTTTAAGTGGTCCTCAGTTGTCAGTAACAGCGACGCAACGAAAAGACAGTGTTGGACGTACTTGAGTATGAGAGGTTCTCCTCATTGACAAGACTCGTGCGATCATTTTGCTGGGTGCGGCGGTTCATGGCAAATTGTCGAGCAGCACCTATAAGCGTGCTTTCGGGTTACTCCGATCCGAAGAGTTGTCCTATGCAACTAAGCTATTGTGTTGCGCGGTACAAGCAAAACACTTCCATAATATATTAGATGATACTGGAAAGAATCAAAATAAGCAATTGGTGCGACAACTCGGAGTTTTCCAAGATAGCTTTGGGGTGCTGGGTTGTCAAACTCGACCTAAATAATTACCTTCCAAATAGTGCCAAATTTCCGATTTTACTACCTAGAGGTGAACATTTTTGCTCGTTTGGTCGTTCTAGATGCTGCACATAAGGCTTTTTCACGCTGGTACTTCACATTGCCTGAGCCAGTTACGTTACACTTATTGGATTCCTCGAGGTCGTTCTTTTGTGCGATCCGTCCATAAACTCATGCAAACTTTGCCAGAGACTTAAGGCGTTGAAATTTACATACCCTCAGTCACCATCTCTTCCGGATTTCCGTAGTCAACAACGTGAAGTGTTCGATGCGACCGGTTTAGATTATCTCGGTCCACTAATCATCTCATCCGAACGCCTACTGGCGAATTCAAAAGGTTTTGGATTGTACTTTTTACATGCGCTGTTATCCGCGCATTGCATTTGGAAGTTGTGGTAGATATGACAGCGCAGCAGTTTTTGCTTGCGCTTCGCCGATTTTGCGCGTTGTATGGTAAACCGTCCATTTTGATTTCTGACAACGCGAAGCAATTCAAGGCAGCCAATTCAATATTGACTACACTCTGTCATAATCCATCTGTGCAGGAAGGGGTCCAGTCGCAAGGGTTGACATGGAAGTTCATTCCAGAACGTTCACCGTGGTTCGATGGCTTCTACGAACGCCTTGTGGCTTTAGTAAAACAATGTCTTTGTTCCGCGCTTTGTTTTGCTAAGGTGTCTATGATGGAGTTGCAAACGATATGCTACGAAATTTCGGCTTGCCTGAATACTCGCCCGCTGATTTATGTAGACTCTGATTTAGAGTCGCTCACTCTTTGTCCCGCCAATTTTCTTTTGACGGGCCGATTCATAACTCCACTCGCCCCAGTAGATGATGTAAATGACATTTCGAACAACTATGGTGCCCGCGACTCTGAGCTAATATCTTTATGGCGTCGTAACCAGGCCTTTTTGAGAGAGATTTTGGTCCATGTGGCAAGGTCGTTACTTGTTGAAGCTTGAAGGAAAATGAAAGAATTTCTCGGCAGCGAAATACCTGTGACCGATATCCTGAGTTGGGGATGACGGTACTCATCGCTAATAGGGTCCCTCGTAAACAGTGGAAATTAGCGCGCATAGTATCTTTGCATAAGAGTCGGGATGGTGCTGTCAGATCCGCAGATGTTGTTCTTTCGAACGGTTCTGGGTTTACGGCGGCCCCTCAATAATTTGTGCCCGCTACAAAGATCTGCTTTCAACCACCTAGATAAGGAAACACATACTGATGTGCAATTTAGTCGTCCTAAAAGGCACGCTGCTGTTGAAGCTAGATCAAGGTCTCGTAATATTTTACAGTTTGAAAAAAGTGTCAGTGATGATGGTAACATGAGCCAGGAAATTGTTAACTCACAAGTGCATGCTAACCTCATCGCTATTATTTGTTTCAGTGTCTGGCGACTCCTCAGTACATCGGTATGCCCTCTACAAATCCAATTAGCCGTTTCTCGCTGTGGTGTCCGCCATTACTGATTGGTAGTGCGCCTTTTCCTGTAGTATTAAAACATTAACAACCGTGATTCAGCTAGTCCAGGATAATGAACAACGGTTAGCTGACGAATTATACTGCTCAACTGAGTTACAGGCAGACCCACATAAAATCGACAATTGGTTGCGGTCAAAGGGGTATAAGCCGTCTGCTACAGCAGTTTTTGCATTACCAGATGTTATAGACAGCGTGCTCAAGCATTCTCCTGAGCCATTTGCAATACGTCTCGATTTGATGACGTATTTAAAAGGTGCTTTGGTCGAGACAAATGTGGGACCTAATGATACTATTCTTGCGTTCGGAAGCGATTACGTGTACGAGACGGGGAGTCGTCTAAGTCAACAACACCAACGCCACCCACTCACTTTTGAAGATGTTCCCGGATTCAATATTTACGGTAACATTTTATCCCAACTTGATAACCAGTTGCGCACCAATGATTTGCAGCCACGTTGGGATCCTTCTAGCCTGCTTCCGTGAGCGCACCATTCCACGTCAGTTTGCCCAGAGTACTGTTTTAGTAATCTCTGATTCGATGTTGTCTTGTGTGAATTCGATTTGAAGGTGGAAGTGTTCGTTGGGCGAGCGGGGCTACTTTTCCACGCCTTGTCGGTATAATCCGTGCAAATAACATTCGTTTCGGCATTTTTTGATGTGGTGATTCACTGTGGCATTAATGATAGTCCAGAGAGGCCACCTACCTGCGAAGGATAATTGGCGAACGATGCTCAATTACATTAAGCGAAACGAGATTTCAAAGCGGGGATTTCCCGCTGATCGTATTTTAATCAGCTGCCCATACTTCACTCCAACCATTTTTGCTGCTTTCGAATTTTCCACATCCATCCAGTCAGACGAAGGAAATGGTAATGTCATGCTAATTGGGGAATGTTGATAACAATCCATTGGTGGATGCATTTCATTGGTGTGTTAACGTACATCAGCTGGAACAGAGATTTAACATAAATCATGCTGGG
>JASANE010028156.1:0-11202 GCA_030248225.1 Trileptium ribeirensis
TGTCGTTCTTCGTTCAGTTACGTATTGCTTGTTAGATTGCATTAAGCTATATTCAATAGTTATAAAAAGTAGGAATCAAAAAGTTCGACGTGCATTTGCACACTGGCGATGGCTGATCATACTGATGGTTGCCTTGACACTGAAGAATCGATATTCCGACCAAATGATATCCTGATGCACATGTGTAGAATACGTTCATTTGGTCGTACACCGGGCTGACACCAACAATTGTCACGTTTGCGTTTGAGATTGGCGACGGATCAGGGCAGATTGCTAGAACAAGGAACGGTGATATAGTAATGACACTGTATTGATTAGTCTTGTCACATTTTGAATAGCGTTCAGTCAGCGTGTCATTTTCAGACCAAGACTGCAAATGTTATCATTGTATTTTAGGTGAGCATTTCGGCCCACGGATGACACGACCCAGCCCGGCCCAAGGGTCGTGCCGTGTGTACCGACACCTGACTATGTACGGGCCGAACCAGGCTGAAATGTTGAAGATTCAGGCTGGCCCAACCTCGATTTCCAACGGGCCAGGTCGTGCCGCAAAATTTCGGTTCGGTCTCATGTCAGTCAAAGTCCGAATTATTAATATAAAGTTCGACAATTTTGGGTCTGTGTTAAAAATTTCTACTAGTGTTCATTTTATATATGCGTTTTATCTTTATATATATTGTATCTTTAAACTTGCCTACACCCGATTACAAAGTGCCGGGCCAGGTTGAGCGCAAATTTTGCAGCAACGCGCCGGGACAGGCCAACCTCGATTTCTAGGGTCGAATCGAAAAATTTCAACACGTTCTTATCTTTACCATATTTGCGGCTAGTCTGCAATAGTTGCTAGCAAATTCACAGATATCAATCAATAATTGCTTGCTACTATATTTCAAACTAGTTAAAGAATGGTAGCGATTGCTTTTGTGCAAATGTTGCTACTGTCCTAGATGGTATGCATTTTTGGAATACTGTTTTCGGCCCATTGCACCTTTAGGGGTTGGTCGTTATAACGTTAGAAAAAGAACAGCATAGAACGGGGGTTCGGGGGGCGGCAGCGCCCCGACTTATTCTTAGGCTTAGTACATGGATCATTTAGGAACCTCAGCTTAGGCTAAGGCTAAGGCTTAGGCTTAGAATGGCATGCATTTCACTTCCGCCCCTAAAGGTTATATTGGCCCTGTTTTCTTTAGCGTGCATTGTATTTGATCAAGTTTAGTGTCCTGTAGTAGATGTACACAGTTCTTTGTGAACGATGCATAATACATTTGATAACATAATCGACGACATGCACTTAGGGTAAAGTGGAATCTAACTTATATTGCTAGCAAGAGCAATGTTTCCGTTTCAAATGTCGGAAAAATAATCACCGTTTGGGGTGAAAGACATACCAGAACAATCGACAAAATTAACTGTCAAACTTATACAGGTATGAGAATATTGCTTAAATAGATGCTGCGGTGTGTGAATGTATACTGTCGTATTTAACAAGATACAAACTGTAGCGCAAAACAACCTTATGAGGGATCGTTGATATTGTTATAATAAGCATCATCACTAATTAGCACAATCCCGGAGTTTTGGACCGAACCATGCTATCTTTAGGTAGGCCTATATTTACCTGTTTGACTTTTAGATTCATAGGCATGCTAGATCTAGGGGTAAGGTAGATGGAGCCTGCGTGGGAGCAGAAAGTCATTTGAGGGAAATTTTCAGAAACTCACAGTTTTGATCAATGTTTTTACTAATTTTTTGCGTATTTTGCTAAAATTTTCCACAAGATTTGCCAATTTGTGATAGCTTATACTTCGTTTTTCCCAAATTTTGCTAAATTTATCTAATTGACCTGTAGGGTTTTAGTGCTGTGGAAGAAGGCATCGCACCATTAGAAGGCCCCCCAATTAGCCAATTGGCACCTATGCTTTAGTTATGTTTATACATTAGTTAGATATCTGAGATTATATTAAATAGCAATAAATGAGACAATACCATAGCGTTAGTCGTTTACCCTTGCACGTAGGTGCACTGCTACAATACCATCCGTCATCCTGACAAAGTAGCATCGCTGAACCTACGAGGTAATATAGAGGGTTATTCTTCTTGCTTATAAACCTGTGATTTGGTATAAATATTGCGTATTATCCTCGCATTTAGTGCACTAAAGGCCCAGCGGTACTGGGGAATATAAGGAGCACTGATGACAGCAGAGAGTAAACCGTTACCCTTGCACTCTGGAGGATTGATATCATACGATCCGTCGTCCTGGCACGATAGCGTGGCTGCACCTACGAGGTAATAGTTTGTGTTACATGAATATGTTACTGTAACGCCGTCGATTATGGGCGTAGCGTTTGTGCTTATCGAATACGACCCGTTCGATATTGATGTTGGTGTCGGACAAATTGCTAAAAGAAAAACATACGTTCATTATAGTGTATGAAAAAAGCAACGACTTGTAGATGCACGGATACAATAATACATTGATGGATAACTACATAAGTGACCATCATTTCGCGCTAAATCTTACGTCTTTATGCATTTACAAGTTAAATTCACATCTAGGTTTCTTCTATAGCAACTGTAATATGGTGGTAACTTTGTCGGTAACATATCGTGACAGCAAGTTTTCTAATGTTTAATGATGCTACACAAATGGCATAACTCTACTTTTATTACCGCCTGAGTATATTTATAGGTTTACCTTCATACCGTGATTCTGAATGCAACACCTCAAAAGTTATATAATTATTGCAAAACTAAACATAGCTGAACAGTGAAATATCAGGGTGATCTCAAGTACAATCTAGGGTATTTTCAATATTGTTATTGTCACGTTACCCGTCAGGGTGATCGCATAAAGTTTTGTACTTATAAGCGTAAGCCTACAAATAAGTCTAAGCCTAAGCTTCAGACTAAAGCTTAAGTTCAGCCTTGTCTCACAATTCAACGTCAAATGTCTGTCAAATTCTATCAAATGGAATTCCAAAAAACTGATCTTCGATAAAAGTTATAATGACGTTTGTGGTTTTAAGGCTAAGATAATGGGGTGTTTCCTAGGTAATGCTCCCGCCTGTTATTTGTCAATTTTGAAGATACAGCGAACATTTTGGCATCGCTCGACTCAGCTCAATAATTTAATCAAAAAATATCCATTGTGTCCAATTTTATGACAATTTTTTCGATTTTTTGGAATCCCAATGGAACCCAAAGTTTTCGAGAAAAATTTTTTCTCAATAAATGTGTAGTTTTACAAATATTTGGAATCACATTGACGAACTTAGCCGAACGGACTAAAATAGCCGCGATCGGTTCATGGGTTTAGGAACTATTTCCATTTATGTTAAATGCTAAGCCTAGTACTACGTACTAAGTCTTAGTTTAAGACAACGTCGTTAACCCATGAACCGTTCCCGGTGATTTTACTACGATTCAATTCTGCTCGTCACTGCGGACACCATTTTAAAAATCGAAAAAGTTTTTATCATAAAACTTAAACAAATGGACTGTTTCTGATCATAATTTCCTCTGTACCTTAAAAATTTATCAATATCGGGCTGTGGGAATTCTAGTAAAGACCTAGAAAATGTACTAAACTGAATTATAATTTATTTTTTCACAAAAGCTGCATATTTTCAGAACCAAAATTTTTTATATAAAGTTTACAACAAATACATGATGAAGTTAATACTGAACCCGTAAGAGACCCTAACAAAATAAGGAGTCATAATAAATGACCTATTTTATGTTCCCGGCTTATTAATTACTACAGAATATGAAGATACTTTGCTCACTTTCACAAACAGGTTCTGAAAAATCATATAATCCACTAAGAAGACACGTGAGCGTTGCGTCACCGACGAGGTACTGGCCTGGATTCGCTGTATAGGTAACTGTTTCCGGGTTGATTATTGGAACATTGCTGGTAACAAACGAACACTTTGGCACTGCAACTGGATTCGGACATATTTCTGAAACCAAAATGTGACAATTTAGTATTATATATTTGAAGAAACCATACATTAGACATAATACGGTCATGTCACGCATCATATAGTTTGCGATTACGCAACTGCGTATAAATGCATACGTATTTTCCTGCATCTATTAACGCCAAGCGATGAGCAATGGGGGAAATCCACTTGATTCACCGAATTAAGCTCATTATCGCACATCATATAGTTTGTGATTAATCTTGCTGCGTATAATTGCGTTCGTATTTTCCTGAATCTAATAACGCTAAGGATTGACCGAAATAAGCTCATATTTCTTTTGGGGTGAAACTGTATTAACGGTGCATCCATTTCACTCAAAATTTCGCAGCCTTATTACCTTGAGTAAGATACAAATAGTATTTACTTCTGTAAAGCAAAAGTCAAAGCTACAAATTTACAAAACGAAACGGAACGACGTTACAAAAGTGCACGGTTGTGAAAAAATAATTATAGTTATCTGTGTTATCAAAGCTAAGTTAATAATCCCTTACTACACTAAGTGTTAGGAATATATAAAGTTATAAGATCTATCACGCGACGCAACGCCTCCTTGTATTTGTTAAAAACACAACTAGCTATTCTACTACGATCACTTATAAAGTTGTATCATGCAAAAAACAAGAAGTTAGCACGAGGTGCTAAAGTCATAACATAAAAGAACAAATATTGAGTGATAATAGATCTAAATAAAATTCTAAAAATTTGTTTAGCTAAAAATTTGCTTTTGTATCATGCAAAAACAGAAGTTAGCACGAGGTGCTAAAATCATAACATAAAAGAACAAATATTGAGTGATAATAGATCTAAATAAAATTCAGTGCTAAAGTCAAAACATAAAAGAACAAATATTGAGTGATAATAGATCTAAATAAAATTCTAAAAATTTGTTTAGCTAAAAATTTGCTTTTGTATTATGCAAAAAACAAGAAGTTAGCACGAGGTGCTAAAGTCATAACATAAAAGAACAAATATTGAGTGATAATAGATCTAAATAAAATTCTAAAAATTTGTTTAGCTAAAAATTTGCTTTGTATCATACAAAAAACAGAAGTTAGCACGAGGTGCTAAAGTCATAACATAAAAGAACAAATATTGAGTGATAATAGATCTAAATAAAATTCTAAAAATCTATAGAGACAGAAATTAATTTAAATTTTGACTTCTCTGTGTGTTCAAAGTAAAATTCTTCAAGAACCAACCCCAAACTGGTATTGCGCAGTATATTACGATAGAAACTGTTTGGCTTGATATTTTAACATAAATTCTAATGCACACTGATTTATCGACAAAATACAGCGTTTACTGATTTATACATTTGCGTAAACAAAGACTACATTTTTAAACGAAATCTACCATATATAGTCTCTGACTTATGACTTTAACTTAACGATATTACAAGATACAAAGTGGCCTTATATACAATGTAGTGGCACTACGTACCGTGTGTAGATTTTGTTAAAATTCTCCTCATACCAATTTGAGGAGATGGGCTATTTATAAGGCTAATAAAGGAGTGTTCACACGCTCAAACGTTTTGCTCAAATTTTGATGAAATTTTGAGTTGAAATTTTGATCATATTTTGGTGAAAATTTGAAAGTAGCTTATTTGAATTTTGTACAGATTTGAACGTGACAACACTGTTCAAACTTTTACTGAATATTTCTGTAGCCAATCATGAACGAGATGCATTACCTGAAAAAGCTTGAGCTCAAATTTTGATCTTAAATTTTGAAATATCGCAATTTAAATTTTCAAAATTCGCAATTTTTATTTAAAAATTGCCATTGATCAAATTTTGAGCTCCAATTTTGAGCTCAAAATTTGAGCAAAAAGTTTGAGCGTGTGAACACGCCTTAAAGCGTATCGTATTCTTAAATATATAACAAACAAATAATGCTTAAGTTTCAGATTAAACGACAAACTTGCTTTTGCAAACAGGTGGTGACTTATCATACGCTCCATTGAATTGGCATGTTAGAACAGTGGAGTCTACTGTATGATACCCGGAGTCACAGGTGTAAGTTGCGTAGGTAGGATTGATGATCGGAGTTGAAGTATTGCTAAGAACTGAATTCGCGTTAGCGCTTCCCGGTTGTGTTGGACAGATTTCTGAAGAAATTATATATAAATTTTGTTAGCAACAATATTTGTAAATAAAACTTACGACCTAGAACAGTTGTATCTATGTTTGTTGTACCCGAAGACATTATGCAGTTAGGATAGCGATGTTGAAAGTTTACGCCCATATGACAGCCGTTTACTGACCACATCGTTAAAGCACATTTCATGCTAACAGGAAATATTAATTGCGTTATGTCTACAAATGGCCTACCCTAATAAAAAATTCAACGCTCTAGCAACACCGATTAAGATGCAACAAACGGCGTTCGGAATTTTAGAGCAATTATATTTAGAGCGAAATTGCTATTTGTTTTTATAGCAGCTACATAATTAGCGTTAGCAGTATATTGCAAAACGCTTGCAGCATAGAAAACAACTACATACTTGCAATTGATTAAATTGAACAACATTTTTATTAATTTTTAAGAAAATGTAACTTGTTTCTGGGGATTGCTGCTGATTTGATTTTGAAAAGAGCTACAATATTTTCTGCAAATATAGAAAGTCAGCTTAATTTCAGTTGTATTGTGCTCCGGAAAGTTTTATGTTAAAGTTGGCGGATTTGCCTTTATTCTTAGGTATTTCACAAAATATTACAGTTCTTTTCGATATAGCGCTAAGAATGGAAAACTAAATTTAAATATTGAATTTTGTAAATCAATCTATCTGGACTAGGCAAAACTCTTCCTTATAATCGTCCATGAAAATGAGGATTACATAAAACCGTGATCATAATCCATACCTGAAAAATGATAGGGATATAGAGTTACAATTTGAAATATTATTCATATAAAATTTATGAGTTACGTTACTTTTAACTAATACTTCATTCAGGCTAGATTTTAGCTTAAAATATTCCGTTATTGTTTGCTTTCAGTGTTGCAAACTTACCAAGGTTAAATGTTTGTTAGCTGCACTATTTAGTTTTAGAGTTCGGTTTTCCGGAAAAGGGATGTATATTTTTGCAACAGTGACGTAGATTTGGTCTTTTGTGTAGTCAGTGATTAAAACTGCTATACTGCATATAGTCTCAGTCATAAGTAACGTTAATTTGAAGTTTGATGAATTGCATTTACACATTGCTATCAGAATACGGAATTTTTTTTAGAAATATCATTTGTGAGATTTGTGTCCCTTAAAACTCATACGTATTAACAAACATATGTAGATATATGTTGCAGTACCCAAAGCCAGTTCGGATATGCATTTTGAAGGTTATTTTACTGTAGTTACTTTTTATATTATAACAATTCGTGAAAACGCAACTGCAGTAGTTCAGTTCGTGTTTATTTGTTTCAGCTCACTTGCAGAGCAATCGTTAATTCAGGTTTTGCTTTCGTACGGTAGTTTTTTCAACACCAAACGGTAAGCAACAAATAACTGCTACCTACATCATCATTCGTAGATGAAACTAACTAGGGCATGTTGGCGCTCCATGATCAAAGGTAGCATTTTCCAAACACATCAAAACGGGATGTCCAATAAGATGGAATCCAGCGTCGCATGCGTATGTAACCGTCACGTTACGAATAATCGGAGTGCTACTAGCGGTAAACGTTGAGTCGGGCACATTGGTTGGTGAAGCGCAAATACCTGGAAAAACATGGTGCACAATAAAGATTAAACACTATCGTCACAAAAATGTTGTGAGTTTAACAGGTAAAGTTAATGTTAGTTCATTGGAAATCTTTCTTATGTTTTTGAAAAGATTTTACCGTAATATATTAGAATTAATAAGTCGTTTGAGGAATAAATGTATCGAGATAAATGTTACCAAGATTCTATAATAATTCACTCTTCTAAAGAATCTGAATCTGTTCAAATTTCACATATTAATATAACCTGCAGTACCTCGCGGTTGTTTTCGCTCTTACAACATACCCTCTAGTCTATTACCCACAAAGTATATCATAAGCAAGGATACCCCATCCATGTTCTTGGACCACTCAACTTAAACACCACCCATATGCACGGACCAATGTACTTAGACCCCTACGTTCATGAACCACTATTCCAGATCTCCCATAGTTTTAGTGGTTCATGAAAATGTAGGGTCTAAAATGATGATCCAAGAACTGGAAAAAATCAGAACTTAGTGATCCATGAAGCTGTAGTTTGGACTTTTGGACTGTTTAGCTTAGACATGTGGTTCATGAAAATGGAGGGTCTAAAATGATGGTCCAAGAACTGGAAAGAATCAGAACTTAGTGATCCATGAAGCTGTAGTTTGGACTTTTGGACTGTTTAGCTTAGACATGTGGTTCATGAAAAAATGGAGGGTCTAAAATGATGGTCCAAGAACTGGAAAGAATCAGAACTTAGTGATCCATGAAGCTGTAGTTTGGACTTTTGGACTGTTTAGCTTAGACATGTGGTTCATGAAAATGGAGGGTCTAAAATGATGGTCCAAGAACTGGAAAGAATCAGAACTTAGTGATCCATGAAGCTGTAGTTTGGACTTTTGGACTGTTTAGCTTAGACATGTGGTTCATGAAAATGGAGGGTCTAAAATGATGGTCCAAGAACTGGAAAGAATCAGAACTTAGTGATCCATGAAGCTGTAGTTTGGACATTTGGACTGTTTAGTTTAGACATGTGGTTCATGAAAATGGAGGGTCTAAAATGATGGTCCAAGAACTGGAAAGAATCAGAACTTAGTGATCCATGAAGCTGTAGTTTGGACATTTGGACTGTTTAGCTTATACATGTGGTGGTTGAAGAACGAAGAACATGGGTGCAGAAATTATGTTTATTACCAGTAGGGAATTACATGTATAGTTGAAACAAGAAAACATATCATCTATTATAATATTCACGATGGCGCCATGGATATCCTAGCACTATGGCCGTATTCATTCCACCCACACCTAGGCTTCTAAATACAACGGTAAAAATATTGCGAAAAATCAACAATTTATTGATGAACTTTATGTGCTAAACATAGACAAATGAATTATTATAGAACACGTCACTCGCTTTGTTCCAAAAATATCTAAATTGCTTTTTACCTGCACATTCAGGCGGAGTGTAGTCATATAACCCGCTCGACGTACAGGTCAATGTTGCTTGCCCAACCAGATGAAATCCAGAATCACAAGTGTACGTAAATAAATCCCCGTCGATGACCGGATTGCCAGGCGATGGCGTGTACGAACCGTCCGATACCGAAGCAGGAGCTGGGCATATCTCTGTAAAGTACAACCGTACGCCGACCAACCATTCATTTCATAAAATGAGGTGCTTCAAAAACAAATTCCATCGTGGCTTTTTACGTTATGGGTCTTGTTAAAAAATTAGCTCGGCTTACAATATTTCAGTACAGTAATTGCGGTACCGCTACAAAATTTTTAAGTAACTTAACTGATTTCTAACGCATAAAAGTATCAGATGTTGCTTATACAATCACATAAACATATACGTAATACATTTCAGCTATAACAAGCCAATACCAGCTTGATTTTAGATGTATTATTTTTCACCATCATCCCACAGTATGGCGGTACATAATATAGTCGATTGAACATTACACACGTATTTAGGATACACAGTGCGGCAATAAATTACCTAAGCTCCATTAGCCCAGCAGTATGCTTATATTTCGATAAGAGCTATTTATTTATGCGTTGACTTTATTTTCGTCTTTGGTCAGCATTATCTACTATGTTGCCTCGTTCCAATCCACACTGCTAGAGTTTGTTCATACAACACAGAAGTAGGTGTCGGTTTTTATACACAAATTTAAAAATTTACCAAAATCTAGTCCGCAGAAAATAATGCCAAATATTACATAGATACAAAGTCGGATATGCCTTAAATAAATATTCAGACAGCGCAAAATTACATGTTATACATGTTTGCAGCAACAAAGATTATTGATACCGGTAAATTTACTGCAGCAAATAAAGCCTGCTGCTACATTTGTGTACGTCCGAATCCGAATATGCCAAAATTAGAATAGTATCTTGTAGCTAATCACCATTAGACCAGTGTAAACCAACCATTTGACCAGTTTTGACAAACTTCTCTAATGAAGTTAAATGATTTTAGTTAAACAAAACTGGAAGTACTGCATGTTCATACGCTGCAGCTTTTCGGATTTTTTTTTCAGATTTAGCAAATTTTCATGCGCAGAGCTGTCCACAGCGTACCCTACATTCAATTACAACGGAATGACACCAAATATTTTGTTTCTAAAGAAAGGACCTTGTTTTAGTTTTTAGTTTTTAGTTATAGAAATATTTTAATAATTACACGATGAAAATAGGCTTTACTGTTCGTTCTATGTGCGTTCACATACTATGTAGCTCAGTGATTAATATATACTGCATAAGATTGGGTATCGTCTTGTTTTTATAGCAATTATTACGATACTGCTTTCACAGTGTCGAATGGATCAGTGCAGTTTAAGTAAATAGTCTTACATCACAAGAGTACCACTGCTATCGTATAAATGTGGACCTAGAACGTCGGAGACTATAAACTGAATTTTTCTAAATTAATAAAGTAAAATGTACTTATAAATGACTGGTTTGTGCTTAGTCAGCCATATATATACTATATATGGCAGGCAATAACCAAAAATAATGTCCACCGACCAAACAAGTCAAAAATATTTTTAACCCAAGATGAAAATGCTGAAGTCAGGCTGAACCCTGTGAAGTTGAAACCGTAATGACTACGAAGGAGAGCACAATCCGCCCGAATGTGGCATATAGCAAACATATGTTGACGTTAATACTTGAAATGTGCTGATTGGTGCGTGTTGAATCAAAACTATTCAGTACCGAATACAGTTGATGTTTATATGTAAAGAAGTAAAAGAAAATAATTATAGCCGTACACCCGTGCCCCCGGAAATAATTTTCAGTCGGGGTGGGTGGGGGAAAGCCTACTTAAGAAAACTTAATTAAGCATCATTGTTAGGAAGCACATTAAAAGATATAAACCTGTATTTCCTAATAAAAAATACATATATAATAAAGCTTTAATACAATTCAACTAATTTACTTAACGTTTGGTGTACTTACTTTCACATGAAGGCAAAGCCAAACTCAGTTTCGAGCAATACGTAACTGAACGAGTAACAACAAT
>JASANE010028157.1:0-14508 GCA_030248225.1 Trileptium ribeirensis
TGTTACCTGAAAACCCAAAAAATGAGAGAATGTTGTGAAATCAAAAACCGAAGAAATTTTGGAAAAGGACAGTACGTAGGGAAACAGGAAAATATTGGGAAGTACAAAACAAAAAATGCTGGAAAACGGTAAATAAAGAAAGCTTAAAAAGTTTCGAAATAACAAAGTGTTAAAATGCAGGAAACTAGAAACTACTTGGAAAAGGAACACTTGGGAAGCGGGAAAGTGGTCGTAAATGGAAAACATAGAACTGCCAAATGCTAGGAAGTCACACACTTGAGAAACGCAACACTGGTACAACTGGAGAAACTCTTCGTATGAGAACGTTGCAAAACAGAAAAAAGAAAAAGGAAGTATTTTTGGTACCAAGAAAGCTAGTTGAAATGCGGAACATGGAAATGGAATATATGTTGGAAAACGGAAAAGTTGGCAAACTGGAAATATTGAAAAACGCTAAAATATTGGATTGGAGGCAACTGGAAAACACCGGAAAACGGTAGAGTATGAAAATGAAAAAACCTTTGGAAAAGGAAAACTTTAGAAACGGGAACATTTTGGAAACTGAAACTACAAAGCGCAGGAAGCCGGGAAAATATTAGGATGTCAGCATATGGACAACGCTGGGATGTAGATAAATTAAAACAACGAAACGGCAAATATTGTTAAACAGGGTAAGTGCTTAGAAGTAAGAAACTCGAAACTGGAAAATGTTGGATCTTAGATACTTGGGAAATGGAAAGTTGTTAGAAAGCAGAAACTCTGGAAATGGGAAAGATACAGAGAACAAAACGGGAAAATTTTTCGAAACGAGAAATTACTTAAAAGAAAAACAAGGAAAATTACACATGTTGGAAAACAGAAAAGGTAGAAAATTCGAAATGTTGTGAAATGGGGAAACATGAACATGAAACTAGAAAATATTGTGATGTCAAGTGCTTAAGGATCTGAATGTGTTGGAAACGGAAGAGTTGGGTACTCAGAAACTTGAGAAATATTACAACCGGGAAAAATAGTTAGTCGGGAAACTTATAAATACAAAAAAACAGGAAACTAGAAAATGGAAAATGCTGGGGTCGGAAATCTAGTTAAAGCAGGATCTTGGGAAACAAGAAATGGCCAGGAACGGGTAAATGCTGGGAAACGGTAAACTTAGACGTAAAAATGAAAGAAAACGAAAGCTTAGGGGAACAGGTAAATGTTGAGAAACGGAAAAATTTTGGTACGGTGAACTTTTTCTAGAAATCAATTTTTCAAATTTGGTCATATTATTAATGCGTTTGTGAAAGCAAGCGAGTGTTATACATTGTAAATATGCCAAATACGACTGTGTTATCTAGAGTTCCATTGGACCAAATTATAATGTTTAAAATGGTGTCTTGAGTTTTATGTTCGACGAACTTGTTTTTTTACAATTGTGTAGTCTGTTTTCATTTGTTTATGTATCGCGTGAGGCCATCAAGCATGGCGTATATTCGGTTTTTCGGTAAGCTGATTACGACAATTGGGTTATCTACAATTCGCCACGAATGGTTCATGCTTTTTCCTGGGGTTTTAAATATGTTAGGGTCGGTGAACATTTCCAGAATATAGCCTCTCTTCGGTTGCTAGGTTATGCATTGCGTGCTAGGAATCAAGCATGATCCATATATGTTTTAGTACGCTAAATACAATCACGGCGATCTACAACTTTTCAGAACAATACTTTTTGTGGGACTTCTCTCAGGGCCGCTGCGAGCCTGTATATGATACGGTGATCTTTTTCATGAAATAAATTTTTCAAATTTCGACAAACTTGATTTAAAGAGTTGTGTAGTCTGTCTTCATTTGTTAGGTTATGTATCGCGTACAGGCCATCAAGCCTGGTGTATATTATATTTTTCGGTACGCTGCATACAATGATTTGGTTATCTACAATCCGCCACGAATATCTCTTGCCTTTTTCATAGGTTTTAAATGGGTTTAGAGTCGATGAACACGATTTTCAGAATATAGTCTGTCTTCGGTTGCTGAGTTATGTATTGCGTGCAAGGCATCAGAAATGTTCCATATATATGTTTTAGTACAGTGAATACAGTCATCGAGATCTACAACTTTTCAGAACATTACTTTTTGTGGTAAATCTCACAGGGCCGATGCGAGCCTCAATATGGTACGGTGATCTTGTTCTATAAATCAGTTTATCAAATTTCGTCAAGCTTGATTTAAAGAATTGTGTAGTAGTCTGTCTTCATTTGTTAGGTTATTTATCACGTGCAAGGATCAAGCATAGTGTATATTATATTTTTCGGTATGCTGAATACGACAATGTGGTTATATACAGTCCACCACGCATAGTTCATGCCTTTTCCAGGGGTTTTAAATGTGTTTTAGGGTCAATGAACACCAGTTCCTGAATATAGCCTTTCTTCTGTGCATTGCGTGCTAGGCATCAAGCATGGTCCACATATAAGTTTTAGTGCACTGAATACAATCATCGAGATCTACAACTTTTCAGAACAATACTTTTTGTTGTAAATCTCCCAGGACCGCTGCGAGCCTGAATATGGTACGGTGATCTTTTTCTAGGAATAATTTTTTGAAATTTCGTCATTTTATTAGTGTGTTTGTGTTAGCAGGCGAGTGTTTTACGTTATAAATATGCCAAATACGGCTGTATTATTTGGAGTTCGACTGGACCATATTATAAAGTTTAAAAGGGTTTCAGGGGCTTTATGTTCGACGAACTTAATATCTAGAATTGTGTAGTCTGTGTTCATTTGTTAGGTTATGTATCGCGTGCAGGCCATCAAGCATGGCGTATATTGTGGTTTTCGGTAAGCTGATAACGACAATTTTGTTACCTAACCCACCACGAATAGTTCATGCCTTTTCCAGGGGCTTTAAATGTGTTTAGGGTTAATGAATATGATTTCCAGAAAATAGTCTGTCTTCGGTTGTTGGGTAATGTATGGCATGCTGGGCATTAAGATTGGTCCATATATATGTTTTCTGGTACGCTGAATACAATCATCGAGAACAACTATATTGAACAACAATTGTCGTGGGACATCTGCCAGGGCCGCTGCAAGCCTGAATATGGTACGGTGATATTATTATTTAAATAAATTTTTCAAATTTCGTCAACTTGATTCCCAGAATTGTGTAGTCTGTCTTCATTTGTTTAGGCTATGTACTGCGGGCAAGCCATCAAGTATGGTGTAAATTATATTTTTTCGGTACGCTGAATACGATAATTTGGTTATCTACAGTCCGCCACGAATAGTTCATGCCTTTTACATGGGTTTTAAATGGGTTTAGGGTCGATGACCAGGATTTCTAGAATATAGTCTGTCTTCGGTTGATTGGTTACGTATTTCGTGCTAAGCATCAAGCACGTTCCATATATATACAATCATCGACATCTACAACTTTTCGGAACAATAATTTTTGTGGGACCTCTCCAAGGATCGCTGCGAGCCTGAATATATATGACGGTACGGTGAATTTTTTGTGGAAACCAATTTTTCAAATTTCGCCATGTTATTAAATATTAATGTGTTTTTGAATTTAAGCGAGTGTTTGTGAATTGAAGCGACTATTTTACGTCATAAATATGCCAAATACGGCTGTGTTATCTAGAGTCCGACTGGACCATATTATACCGTTTAAATGTGTTTCTGGGGTTTTACGTTCGACGAACTTGATTTCCAGAATTGCGTAGTCGGTCTTCATCTGTTAGGTTATGTATCCCGTGTAGGCCATCAAGCATGGTCTATATTATATTTTTGGGTAGGCTGAATACGACAATTTTGGTATCTACAATCCGCCACGAGTAGTTCATGTCTTTTCCAGGGATTTTAAATGTGTTTAGGGTCAATGAAAACGATTTCCAGAATATAGTCTGTTTTCGGTTGTTGGGTTATGCATTGCATGCTAGGCATCAAGAATTGTCCATATATATATTTTAGTACACTGAATACAGTCATCGAGATCTATAACTTTTCAGAAGACGAAATAAAAAAATTGATTTCTAGAACAAGATCACCGTACCCTATTCAGGCTCGCATGGGAGAAGAACCACAAAAAGTATTCTTCTGAAAAGTTGTAGATCTCGATGATTGTATCCAGTGTTCTAAAACATATATATGTACCATGTTTTATGCCTAGCACGCAATGAATAACAAAACAATAGAAGACAGGCTATATTCTGGAAATCGTGTTCATCGGCCCTAGACCCATTGAAAACCTCTGGAAAAAGGCATTCACCATATGGGGCGGATTGTAGACAATCAAATTGTCGTATTCAGCCTACCGAAAAATATAATATACAGCATGCTTGATGGCCTGCACGCGATACATAACCTAACAAATGAAGACAGTCTACACAATTCTGGAAATAAAGTTTGACGAAATTTGAAAAATTTATTTCAAGAAAAAGATCACCGTATCATATTCAGGCTCGCAGAGGCCCTGAGAGAGGTACAACAAAAAAGTATTGTTCTGAAAAGTTGTAGATCGCGATGATTGTAATCAGCGTACTAAAACATATATGTGGACCATGCTTGATGCCTAGCAATCAATGCGTAATCCAACAATCGAAGACCGACTATATTCTGGAAATCGTGTTCATCGACCCTAAGCCAATTTAAAAAGTAGTAGATATTGATGATTGTATTCAGTGTACTAAAACATATATGTAGACCATGCTTGATGCCTAGCAATCAATGCGTAACCCAACAATCGAACACAGACTATATTCTGGAAATCGTGTTCATCGATCCTAAACCGCTGAAAAATGCGTGAACTATTCGTGGTAAATTGCAGATAACCAAATTGTCGTATTCAGCGTACCGAAAAATTGATGGCCTGCACGCGATACATAACCTAACAAATGAAGACAGTCTACACAGTTCTGGAAATAAAGTTTGACGAAATTTGAAAAATTTATTTCAAGAAAAATATCACCGTATCATATTCAGACTCGCAGCGGCCCTGAAAGATGTCCCACAAAAAGTATTGTTCTGAAAAGTTGTAGATCTCGATGATTGTATTCAGTGTTCTAAAACATATATATGTACCATGCTTTATGCCTAGCACGCAATGAATAACCCAACAACCGAAGAGAGGCTATATTTTAAAATCGTGTTCATCGACCCTAAACACATTTAAAACCCCTGGAAAACGTATGAACTATTGGTGGCGGATTGTAGATAATCAGACTGTCGTAATCAGCTTACCGAAAAACACAATATACGCCATGTTTGACGACCAGCACGCGATACATAGCCTAACAATTGAAGACAACCTACACAATTCTGGTATTCAAGTTCGTCGATTGTAAAACCCCTGAAACTTTTTATTAAAATCTAAAATAAAAGTTAATTATTTTAAAGTAACATTTTCAGCTTAAAATAAGAGCCTTACAGCTGTCAGCGAGTCCATTTGGCGATTGCTCGATGTTACAATATAAAATGCAAAACCGAGATTACAAGCCCCCTGGGAAGAGCCAACCCCTAGGCCTATATATTGGTAATAAGGTGGATTCATCGTTAAGGAAAACTGGTTAAACAGAGGATCTCGGAATACGGAAAATGCTGGAAAACAGCTAAAGTACGAAGTACTAAACGACACAATATTTGGAAACACTGAAGTACGAAAATGGGGAAATGTGGGGGAAATGCTGAAACACGAAACTGTCGAGAAATCATAGTATTGAGAAATAGAAAATGTTGAAAAACAGGGAAGTTCGTAAAATGGGAAACGTGAACCTTGGAAAGCAAGAAAGTCAAGATCCGGAAATACCCGTTTCCCCAGTTTCCGATTTTCATAAATTCTCATTTTCGCGATTTTTCGTTTTGCTAATTTTCCCCTTTCCCAATTTCCCGTATCCCCCTTCTCCAGATTTGCAATTTCCCAATTTTTCGTGTTCCCAATTTCCCGTTTTCCCAGTTTCCCGTTTTCCCAATTTCCCGTTCACCTGACTTCTCACATTGTACTGGTTGAGAATATGGGAAATTGGGAAAACGGGAAAATGGGAAAAACAAAATATACAAAATGTGTGTCTAATATATGGGACACACACAACAACGTAATATAATTTCCGACGGGAAAATGGGAAGCCCCTAAAGGTGACATGGGCCCTACTGTCAGTTGAGCTTGTTTGCCTCGCTTTCATGACGAACAAGCTAGGCTTGCGCAGCACGATTGATAACCGACAAAACCAAATCCTTAGTACTGGTGGACGTGGAACTAAAACTCAAATACTTTCCATAATTTCACAGGCCCCATGAATGAACCCGAGCTTCGAAATCTTAAAAATTTTCAAAATTTTAACTTTTTAACAAAATTTTAATTGACATTAGAGACTTAACTGCGGCATTTTCATAAAACACTGGACTATGATACTCCTATCCTTGAATTACGATTCTTGGTTGCCGATTTTGTTGATGTTGATTTTGATTCAGTATTTGAAGCTCATTCGTGCATCGTTCTATATTTCTATTCATCATTTAATCAGCTGGGTTTCATCGCATTATTGATTTTTCTCTTCCTCTATTATTTTTATTGATGGTTGTTTTGGTTGTTTTCCACTCTCTTCTTCTATGCTTTCCCAGCTTCTTCTTCACCATACATGTCGGCGGTCGGTCATACCGTGGGGTTGGGGGATGTAGAGGCCCCCACGGGGGGGTCGCGGCCATCCCAGGGGGGTAACCCCCCCTGGGCGGCCAAATTTTCCTTGGGGGGGTTAGTCGTGAGCACCTTTTTTGGTCCTCGCAGCCACATTTTTCGCGTTAATTCACCGTGGACCATAGCAGACATTGTCTAAATATCGAGTTAGTGTTAGTATATAAATAAGTATAATTCGATTAACTTTTACTTCAGGGAGTGACGTCGTCAATAAAAAAGCTTTCCACAAATTTATGGCCGTACATGCACCTTCAGCAACAAGCAGGGGCAATTTGCGCAAGGTTTTGCACTAAGGACCTGCTTCGAAACTCGTCGAGGAGCCGCCAAGCCCCTTTCGTTTCCGTTTCCTCCAATTTCCGTTTCGATCTGATCCCAACTTCGTTACAATTGCTCAATTTCTTCTGCTACTGTTGCATGTTTCTTCACAAACTGCAGTTGATTTTCTTGTTTTCGATACAATTTCTGTATTGCTCCTCGGACTTTTTTATCCGGGTCATCCGTCGCTGCAAACAATTCGCGTATACTCGTTTCTTCTTGAAATGTTTACTTGTATTTCTTGTATACTTCTTCTGTTTTCCTCGACAGTGCACTACCTATGTAAACTATCTTAAAATAATGCCGCAAGCAGTATGATTTTCAAAGCACCGATAATGGATGTTGGCAGAGACCCTCTGGTGGGACAGAATTGCACACGGGAACCCTTTATAATGTGAACACCGCATATATACAAACAAATATGTTATCAAGAAAATCTACAGTAGCAGTAATATGTAGTTACTGGGACGACCGGCCACGCTAGAAGGCTACCCAGGAATATTTGATTTATTACGCCCAAGTGTGCCTGTCCGCCAATACACAACAAACTAAAAAATAATAAATGAAAAACTTAACGATATGCTTCAATAAGTGAAAATGTCAGGTAGGTTGCGGACGACCAAGACAAATCTCCAGCCAGAGTGGGAGGTCGATAAGGAAAGGGAAGGAGAGGTTTATTAAATTTAGGATATAGGGAAATTTGGGGAATTTCAAAGGAATTTGCAAGATAGGAGAGGAAAGGTTATAGTGATGGGAATTAGATTATGGTATTTTAAAAGGAATTTTTTTATAAAGAACGGTGATAGAGGAGAACAATCGAAATAAAAGAAGGAAAAGGGTACTGTATTTTGGGATTTGAGTAGGAATAGGGTGAGTTCAGTTATATTTTGAAAAATTTGAATGGGGGAATTTTTGGTATTTTGATGGGAGAGTGAGAGCTAAGAGAATCGGGCCGCGATGGTGAGCAGAAAGAAGAAGGGTTGGGAAATTGAAATATTTAAAACGGGACGAGAAAATTTAAGTCTTAGGAATGTAGGTGTGGAAAACTTTGAGGGATTTTAATTTAAAGAAAGAAAAGGTTGGAGGGACTTTGCTGGGAAATAGTGTACAACGCGCATGGTGATGGTATGTTTTATGAAAGTGGGAAAGGAAAAAGGTGGTGAAGAATGGAGAATTTCAGACAGAGTGAATAAGAAAAAAAAATAAAATTTTGGAAGATTTCAGATGTTGGGATGGGTTTAATAGGATGTTTTTATCTTATGGTGGTAATGTGTAAGTGAGTAAAAAAATTTGAAATTTGGAATTAGATTGCTTGAGAAAGTACGTACAGGTGGAAGGCGGGAAAAACAAAAATAAGGTATTTGGGAAAAGGAAAATAAAAATGGTATAATAAAGGAATTGGAGAAAAGGGAGTTTTTGTAGAATTTAAACGAATGGATTTGGAAAATTTGAAAAATTAGAAGAGGAACATATAGTAGGAGAAAAGGGTAGGTAAGTAAAAGGGTAGGAAAGAGGTGAAGACAAAGAGACTGTATTTTCGGAAAACGAAAGTAGTTTGGGTAGTTTATTGGAAGAGAGGGGTAATGTGGATAGAAGAAATGACCCAATTATATGAGACTCGAAAATATTCAGGCCATGCCCCTCTCGATATACTAAGCCTAAAACTTAATCTTAGCCTAAGCTAATTGTCTTTATTTGAGACATACCTTAAGCCTAAGCCTAAGTCGGGGGGCTGCCACAACTCGAATTCTCGTTTATAAGCTATTCTTTTTTCTAACGTTATAACGTAACGCCCCTCAATGTTTTGAGCCAAGATGTTAGATGAGAAGAAAGTGAAACGGAAGTGGACCTTAGTAATTACTTAGCTAATATTAAACCATTGGTAAGGTATGGTAATTTTGGCATAGGAAAAATAAAACCGTTGTAAGAAAGTACTCACTAACTCCTACCCCTTTAGATCGATAAAAATATAACAAATATAATAGTCGTAAATGAACTATATAAATATAATATACTATGCACACACACTAATAATGTTAATATACATAAAATGACACATATACACACTACATCATTAATACACACATGTAAACCTTTCTATCAATTATAAGATTCCTCTTTGTTTTTGTCTATTTCTAAAACTTATTTTATGGGTTGTGTGTATTTATTACTTTTGTTTATGTGTTTACTTGTTTTCGTGTACTTAAGCTTGTGTTTGTTTTTGTCTATTCTCAAATATCTAATTTGCACGCTTGAGTTCAATTTTAAAATTTTTCATTTTCAATGCAGTTTTGAATGAATTTTCACAAATTGGTCGCGCATTGATTGTATTTTAACGCGTTAACTTTTACATACAGTTTTATTATAAAATATGGATTCTGCCAGGGTTCTTGTTTCAGTAAATATCATGTGATCTCAGTGACTCCTATCGATCTCGACTACAATAGTTTATTAATCTCTAAGGTGATACACAAGCTGACGGTGCTGGTTACAACTACTAGTGTTAATGTATCTGTATACTTTACTAACTATAATTAGAAGTAAAACACTTGAGTGTTTATTGCGAACGGTTATGAACTATAAAGGGCCTTTAGCGAATAAAACTCTGGGAGTTGTGTTTATTTGTTGCACGCCACGACGTGTCACTGGGTTCCACTGTACTGTGCTTACCCACAGCCTTCAGTAATTCGGGTTCGGATAGCCAACTGTATCTATCAACAGGAATTAGCGGATGACACAACTCTTCCACATGGTGACCACGCTGGTCATTTCAGCATGTCAATAATTTTCAACAATATCTCCTGTCCCGCGAAATTCGATATAGATCCATGTCAATTTTATTCACTACATACAGCAGGTAACAACAATGACACAAAACGGAACGATATTTTTGAAACTTTTGTACATTACTAGCCGAAGCGAAAAACCAACTGGGCACAAGCGGCGTGCGATTTTTTAGCGAGAGCGAATTTTTCTGAACATTATTACTGCCGATAATTATACTTGTTGTAATTGTAACTGGTTAAAGACAGGTTCCGTAAATATTCCTTCTCAAGCAAACATGTTGTGAACGCCGCCAACCGTCACAAGGCCGCCCACAACCAGTTGTTCAACGACTATTCGAACGAAAGTCAACAACCGCAGTCGCTAACTGCAGGTTTCGTTCAGGAGTAGACAGGTATGTCCCAGGTTTATGTTAATGAACTTTTGGATAACGATACTGTACAAGATCTCCTTGATGAATCGAAAATTCTATTTCATACAATATTTTGGCAAATTGGGAGCCGCTTCAAATAGACGAATCGACTAGATCGAGCTTTGGGCAATTGAAAACACGCAGCAACAGCCATATATATACATCGTGTGAAGCTTTTCAAGATGATGTCACAATGCCAACTGAATTAAAATAATTCGCGCGATAAGCAAGAAGCATGGGATCTAAAAATGGTGGATTATTTTTTCAAAATTGTAACACATACAGAAGCATATTAAGTGCCTAGAAGTAAATCAGAAACACACTTCAGTAAAACAAGTGACTGCAAACTCTACATCTGTTTTGGATAATACTGGCAATCATGTAGCGCAGAGTATCGGAATCAGATTCACACATTCAGATTGTTGTGAATTTACAAAATATATATACAACAATTGTATACAATTCAATTTCGAAATCATGCATGGCACTCGTTCATCATCGTCGACTACCTCGACGGACGTCATAATTTGTGCAGCTGCTACATGTAGTCTTGAGCTGAAAGAATTGGATCACCAAGTCAAATGCGCCCGATGTCAAAGCTCATTTCATAAAAAATGTGCCCAGGTCAGTGGTTCGATACCAGATCAAACTAAATCTGACAGCGGATTTCGGTGGTTCTGCATAAAATGTCGCCCAACCATTGAAAACGATTTAGTAACTTTGGTCTCGCTGGAAAGCCGATTTAATAATTTTGAAGATAAAATGGAAAAGATGGAATCCCTCGTCACCAACCTAGCCAAAAAGTTCGATGATTTCGTCAGTGGACCAACCCCCCAACCGCCCCCGCGCCTGTCAGATCTGGTGTACCTATACGTAATGATTGATCTAATATACCTGATGCTGATGTAATGAATCGTGTGCTTGACGAACTTGATGATCGTAAAAGGCGGCAGAAAAGTATCATAGTTTCGAATGTATCTGAATCGGGAAGTGATGATGTATCTGAGCGGAAATCGTTTGATTTAAACAAAGTAAATCAATTGTTTTCGGAGTGTAACATCGAATGTGATACATCAAAAATAGTTGCTATTTTTCGATTGGGCAAGAAGTCCCAGGATATGCCACGTTTATTGAAAATAGTTTTTGATAACGAAACCGACCGAAACACAGTTGTCGGCAGAGCGTTGTCGCTAAGATCACTCCCAAGGACGTCTGAATTTTCGTCATGCTACTTAAACCCCGATCGTACCCCGCTAGAAATAGCCAGCTACAAGAAAGCTAAAGCTCAGCGCGCTTCTTCCCGCAGTAAGCCTATACGCTCTTCTCGCTCCGCGGTAGCCCCAAGTCCGGGGACGACAGCGCAGTGACTGTCTAGATGGTAATGTACGCTCGGTTACTGCCGAACGCTTCGACATTTCTAACTGTAATAATAATAATAATAGTAGTACTTATTTTGCTCATGTTTTGTCTAATGTTTCTAACAATTTTTATAAATCTGTTATAATCGTTGTAACTACAAATGTGTGTTGTTGAATGCCCGTTCTATTAATAATAAGTTGCGTGAACTGGAACTTTTAGTTAATTTATATGACTTTGATATTATATGTATAACTGAAACGTGGATTGATGGTGGCTTGATCGATGACAATTTCTCATTTTTGCCCAATTATAACTCGTTTCGTGGCGATAGGGTCGGCAGGCGCGGTGGGGGGTTTTGGTTCTTGTGCGCAACTCTATTCTCGCTACAATCTGCACAAGATTTAAATTCCGACTGGAAGACTTCGTACTTTGTGAGCTCCGGCAAGCAGGTGCTCCCCATTTAGTTACTCTGCTTGGTTGCGTGTATCGTTCACCGTCTTCTTCAGTTGACAATAACGCTGCGCTTGCCTCGTTAATCGAGGAAGTCGGATCTTGCCATGAGTATTGGCTAGTTTGTTGGTGTGGTGATTTTAACCTTCCTTCTATTGATTGGGTTTCTTTTTCATGGCCTGCCAGTGTTGATTGGTTTATGGACAGTGTTCTAAGTGCTAGTCTAACGCAGCATGTAACTATTTCAACGCGAGCGTCAAGTGTTCTTGACTTAGTTTTTACAAACCTTCCAACCGCGATCACTGATGTGGAGACACTTGCAGCACTTAAATCTTCTGACCACGAATGTGTTTCCTTTTGTCCTTCACACGGTCGGTCTCCCTCCATAGCTAACATACCTCGCCGTACTGTTTATGATTGGTCACGCACCGTAGCAAAGCATTTGTCAGTTTCTTGAGTCCGTCGACTGGGAAGTCTTGTCCCATGAACCTAATCGCGCGTGGGAACAAATGTGTCTTGTTTTGACTAGGTGCATCGAAATCCATATCCCAAAAAAATCTGGCAACATTCGTAGAAAACCGATTTGGGCCGACGGCTTGTGCTGGCAAGCACTACGAGCTAAGCACAATGCACATAGACGTTTCAAACGCACCAACAGCTATGGGGCGTGGCATAACTATTTCGAGAAATCCAACATTGCATCATATCACATAGAACAATCTATTCGTCGGTATGAACACAAACTAGCTCTTAATATTGACTCAGACCGAAAGTCATTCTTCTCTTATGCACTGTCTCGACGTCAAGCAAAGCCATCTATTGGCCCCATGAAACACCCCGACATGTCAGTCGCAACTTCTTCCGTGGAAGACGCAAACATATTTAACGACTATTTTGTTTCGGTGTTCAACCGCGACACTTTTGTTCCGCAACCGCTCCTTTGTAAAACGCACACTCGACTTGCTGATGTCTCTTTTTCTCCAGAAGAAGTTGAAGTCGCTATGAGTAAACTGAAAACTTGTGCATCACCGGGGATTGATGGCATTAACAACTTGTTTCTCTGCAAATGCAGAACGGCCTTAGCCAAACCGTTGTGCAAACTATTTAATTTAAGTGCGTCAACTGGTGTGTGGCCGTCTGCCTGGGGTCGCGCCAAAGTAGTACCAATTTTCAAAAGTGGTGACCGTTCCCTTCCCAACAATTATCGTCCTATTTCTCTTACATCTTCTGTTAGCAAGCTTTGTGAGACACTGTTTCGCGATCGCGTCTCTGGCTATCTCTCAACCAACGATCTTATATATAAAACCCAGCACGGGTTTATGCCGAAAAGATCAACCACAACCCAGTTGCTCCAATATCTAGATTTCGCTACAAACTGTCTTGATAGTCGTGACTGGCTCGACGTTGTGTTCATTGACTTTCAAAAAGCTTTTGACCGAGTAAACCACGACGCTCTTATTATGAAGTTAGAGATGTATGGAATCTCTGGGACGCTTCTGCAGTGGTTTCGCAGCTATTTGGCTAATAGGGAACAATGTGTGCATGTTAACAATTCCTCTTCCGGTTGGCATAGTGTAGTGAGTGGCATCCCACAAGGTTCAGTATTGGGACCTCTTTTATTCCAAGTGTTCATCGACGACATTAATGAACACCTCTCGTCCGCCATCTATAAATTTGCGGATGACATCCGGCTCGCTCGCCGATTTGTCCAAAAGTCTCCATACTATGATTTTGATGCCATACAAATGGACCTCGATAGCCTATCAGATTATTGTCGATACTGGTGTCTTTCGACAAATGCTTCGAAGTGCCACGTCATGCATTTAGGATCGAACAATCCGTTGACCTATTATTCTCTCTCGAACGATAACCTAGTCCCTACAAATCGCGAAAAGGACCTTGGCGTTGTCTTCTCCAATAATTTGAAGTTTAGCGAGCATTGCTGTTTTGTCTCGGCCAAGGCGCACAAAGTCATTTTCTTGATTCGGCGAACTGTACACCATTGGACTAAAAAAGTGTGGCTATGTTTATACCGCTCCTTAATACGCGCCCACGTGGAATACGCTGTTACCGTTTTGTGTCCCTATCTGCAGAGAGACATTGATGTTGTGGAGAAAGTGCAGCGTTCCGCAACTAAACTTTTGCCGTATATTCGACACCTTCCCTATTATGAGCGTCTTAGATATCTTGGAATTCAGACTCTTGCCGATACGCGACTTCGCAGCGATCTCATTTTGGTATACAAAATGCTACACGGCTCCGTCGATCTTGATATATCTTCATTCTTTTTGCCGGGCTTCGCATGAACGAGGGGACACGATTTGAAGCTTGAAACTCGCGATATTCCGCGACTCGACCTCAGAAAAAACTTTTTCCCGTATCGCGTTGTGCGAGGTTGGAACAACCTTCCACCTGATGTGGTTTGGGCTCGTCCTCGTCATCTTAAGTAACCCTCCATGCTTCTGGCATCTTTAATAAATACAAATTATTGTATTCTGTTATATATTCACCGACCTCGCGTC
>JASANE010028158.1:0-11753 GCA_030248225.1 Trileptium ribeirensis
ATAGAGTCTCATTTATTTTCGCCAGTTGGGCTTATTTTATATTGATAGATAGGTACTTGTCTTTGGTATTGAATTTTGGATTATTATGTATTATGATGGATGTAGTATTATTATTAGTTTTAGTTTTGGAGTTTTAAAATTAATTACCTAGCTACTTTTAGGGGACGTTCTCGAAAATTTTTGCTACGTGTCGTTTTTGCGGAGATTGTGTTGCTTATTTTTGCGAGCGGATGCGCGGTGCGATGTTGAGTCCTTGTTTAATTTTTCTGGTCTCTCGAGTGGATTAGTTAGCTATTTTTAATTAGTTCTTTTGACGTTTCACAGAGTATACTAAGTGGCGTTTCAAAATATGGTGTTGACAATGTGTCGGTTAAAAACATGCTAGTCGGTCACAATTCGTTTTGTTTGAGATATACTGAATTGTAATTCGTTTTTGTTAACGATGTCTTGTTTAACGGTTAATTATGTCTGCTTTCATGGTTTTGCGAGTCCTCTCGGGTTAAGCTGAAGGGTCGATGTGAGTAATATATTTCAAACTAATATTGCCGAATTCGATGCATAGTCTCATGTACGCCGTTTTAAAAAGAACAACTTGGCTTGTCGCTTGCGGAGTCTAAAACGAATTATTTAAAGTGCGACGACGTTACAGTGAGACACTGATATATCAGCGTAGGTAAAGCTACATTATCGCCTTAGTCTTCGGAACGGCCCGTGTTGCTATTATCGCTAATTGAGCTGCATTGCGTAGGTCGTTTCGTCGTGTGCACAATGCTTTAGTATGAACAATGAGCGTATATGTATGCCCGAGAGTTAAAGAACGTCGGCGAATTGCGAATTTGGTATTTATGTTAGCACTGTAGTATCCCGGATAAACTCGGACTGTTTTAAATCTAATTAATTACTTGTTGCTGCATTCACGTATATTACTCGTGGGGTAGCGATGTGTTGTAAATATACATTCACGGAGTGCCGTAGGATCTAGCCCGAAGTGAAACTCTCTTAGAGAACCATAACCGATTAGTTTATGGTATACGTCACGTTACAAGTGTTTTGTGTTGGCGTATGAGCGTCGTCGCGCATATCGTTTCGATATATTAAGAGGTCGGCACTTCGATAAGTCGGTTAATAAACGTTTATCAGCATGCGGCTGTTGTATACGTAAAATTCGAAGAGCGTAATAAAGTATACTTGTTAGTAGAGCAGCTACTCTAATAGGATCCGTCGCCGGAAAAAGGTAACACTAAGAAGCACAGCTCATCACCACTTTCCTGGTACGCCAGACCACGGATTCGCGCACCCCAGCTGTCAGTGTAGTGTAGTAGTAAATGGTGGCCTACATTTTTCTCTTTCGTGTATTATAGTAAGCGCTGGGGGTCGGAGCGCCGCGTAAGCACACAACTACACAGCCAGTAAAGATAACGAGCTCCGACACTAGCTAATACAAACCAGATTTTTACTTTGATTTTAAGGACGATACCCCGATACAACGTTTCACCGATCGGAAAAATGGCACTTTTATACCCTGTTCATATGCTAAATCCCAAAGCTCCAAGATTGAAGAAGCAAATTTCGGTTGGTTTTCTACGAGTTTCGATATTTTGGAGTGAGATAATTATGTAAATTATTTCAGTATGAAACATCACATTCTCACTCGAAACAACGGAAGCATTTTAAATTGAAATTCAGCTCGGCGCTTTAAGACATCGCTTGTATGCTAATTCTTGGATAAAATAGACCCGAGCCAATAAAATGGTAAGTAACTGCTTAATTATTTCAGTATGAAACATCACATTTTCACCCCAAACAACGGCAGCATTTTTCAGCTCGGCGCTTTAAGACATCGCTTGTATGCTAATTCTTGGATAAAATAGACCCGAGCCAATAAAATGGTAAACAACTGCTTAATTACGGTGGTTTTCAACGTTTATATTAAACCGAGGTACAGGCAGTATATCATTGATTAGACAAGGCAGCTAGGACATAAAGGAATCGTAGATACGGTGGTTCTCAACGGTTATATTAACCCGAGGTACAGACAGTATCTTTATCAGGCAAGGTAGCTAGGCCATAATGGGTTCGTGGATACGGTGGTTCTCAACGGTTATATTGACCCGAGGACCCGAGGTGCTGGCAGTATCTTTATCAGGCAAGGTACCTACTCCATAATGGGTTCGTGGATACGGTGGTTCTCAACGGTTATATTGACCCGAGGTGCAGGCAGTATCTTTATCTGGGAAGGTAGCTAGGCCATAATGGGTTCGTGGATACGGTGGTTCTCAACGGTTATATTGACCCGAGGACCCGAGGTGCTGGCAGTATCTTTATCAGGCAAGGTACCTACTCCATAATGGGTTCATAGATACGGTGGTTCTCGACGGTTATATTGACCCGAGGTGCTGGCAGTATCTTTATCAGGCAAGGTAGCTAGGCCATAATGGGTTCATAGATACGGTGGTTCTCAACGGTTATATTGACCCGAGGTGCCGGTAGTACTTTATCAGGCAAGGTAGCTAGGCCATAATGGGTTCATAGATACGGTGGTTCTCTACGGTTATATTGACCCGAGGTGCTGGCAGTATCTTTATCAGGCAAGGTAGCTAGGCCATAATGGGTTCATAGATACGGTGGATCTCAACGGTTATATTGACCCGAGTTGCTGGCAGTATCTTTATCAGACAAGTTAGCTAGGTCATAATGGGTTCGTGGATACGGTGGTTCTCAACGGTTATATTGACCCGAGGTGCTGGCAGTATCTTTATCAGGCAAGGTAGCTAGGCCATAATGGGTTCATAGATACGGTGATTCTCGACGGTTATATTAACCCGAGGTACAGGCAGTATCTTTATCCGGCAAGGTAGCTAGGCCATAATGGTTTCGTAGATACGGTGGATCTCAACGGTTATATTGACCCTAAAGGTGCTGGCAGTATCTTTATCAGGCAATGTAGCTAGGCCATAATGGGTTCATAATTCCAGCGGCCCTCAACTTTTATACTGGCCTAAGGTGTGCATAGTACCTTTATCAGGCAAGGCTGCTGGACCAAATTAAATCATTTGGAATTGATCGCAGGTGCTAAAAGTACGTCTGTTTTATAACAGAATTGTTAGACCATGACAATCTTTTCCTATGATAGTTCGGGAAAACGTAACATGAGTATTGTTGGACAAAATTTGTGTTTTCTGTTTTGGTTGTAGGCATAACTGGCTCATGGTAGACTTAGGCTTAGCCTTAGGCTTTGAGGTACAAAGTTTGTTATGATAACGTCAAGTTAGAAAAACCGACCATGATACGCTATCGCCGGGCTGTACTGTTTGGCCTGAAAACGAATCAACGGCTGACGAAGAAGTTTCTGGAACTTTTTTGCAACGATAATCTTTAAACGATTCCGACAAATCATTTTGCCGTTTGGGGGATTCATTGAGCCCCCTCACCAGTTTTGTGGGAAGCGTGGCTTGCACTCCCGGTATTGTGTAGATGTCGGACGCCCACATTTCTAAGTGGGGCCGGTTTGCATAAACTGTGATGAGTCCATTCGACCATTGTAAAACCCTGCGGGGGGGCATCCCCACTCAAAACACGAAAGGTGTCAGCACATGATGACCCTCCTCCCACAAATGAGATTGTAAACTCGAAAACATATTTGTCATCAAACAGGGGTTAATATAAGAGCGCTGGGAAATGAGAACACTCTTCCCTCATGCATTCCTGCTATTATTTTCCTAAGGTTTTATTGAAAACGAATTGTTAAGCAGGTGCTTTTTTAAAAAGGTCGATAATTTTATTATATATATTTGCAGAAAGTAGCCATGGAACATTTTGTCGTTCTTCGAGAGGAATTCGAGGCCGATCTACGTCGATGTCGATGTGTTACCTCAGCCGATCCTCTGGAGCAGTCCCAACCAGATACAGCAGCCAAATACTTCAAGTTTCAAGCATTGACGAACGCAATCCGTGCACACGAACGTCAGCTGAGTGATTGCAAGCTAGCAATATCGCAAGAATTGCCGGAGTTGATGGCTCAAATTCGAGCTCAAATTGGAAGCAAAACGGAAGCCGATATGTATCGTTTGGCGGATCGATCACGGAACAAACGGCGAGGATTTGGTCAAAAACTAAGCCTTGAGGAAACGTATTTGTGGTTGGATCATTGTGTTACCGAAATTGATGTCATGAATATGTATTCGCAGAAAATGTACAAGGACAAAATTGTACCCGTTAGCTCCGCTGGCTTAGCTTACAGTAAGCTACAACCGGGTCAGGTTCTTTTGTTGATCCATTTGTTTACTCGAGCGAGCCCTCTGAGCCATAGCGCGACTTCGACCGCAGAGGGAACAGCTTGGTACTCTGCGCTGGACGACGATGATGCCCAGCTCCGGTCCAAACTACATTTGGGCCTTCGATTAGCACGAGCAAACGGCGACAATAATAATTTTGTTGCTTGCTTTCTCCATCATGAAAATAGGAAACATGACAGGGTTCAACTAGAATTTCGAGACTCAAACGGCAGCGATATTTCGAGTGAAGTTGAGCAACTGCTGGCGATTCCTGATTTAGCTTTAAAACCGCCGTCAAATTTTTACTATCTAGTTCCAGCAAAGCCGACAAGTGTTGAGCTTCGTTGGACTGAACCAAAACGTTCTTCCCCATGTTCAGCATTGGTCCAATTTCAAATACGATACGTCAAAGTTGAAGAACAACCACGAAGGAATGAGTCGGAAGATAATACGACCAACGAGTGTGGTGTTAGTGATTCTAATCAGGAATCCCAGAGATGGTCGATAATTAATAGGGTTCCAAATCCTGAGTCAAATTCGTATGTTCTCAAGAATTTGGAGCCTGAAAGTGATTATCGGCTACAATTGCGAGCAACGATTAGCACTGCGAGCAACTCGGCAACGCTGTACACCGAGTGGACTCATGAAATTGCGGCGTCAACTGAGGCGCTCAACAGTGGTAAGGAAGAATCTTGGGAATATTTAAGATCAAAAAGGTTAAAGGGAATTATTAATTCAGCGATAACGTTCAAAACGGCTTTCGTTCAGAGACGTCATCAAAAAGTTTCAGATATGCGAGGGCACCCACCCATCGTGACAATCGTTCCAGTTGTTCGACCTTTTACAACAACAACAAAAAATGTTTATTAAATTAAATTAAGGGTAGCAACTTGCATGCCTTTAACCCATCTTTTGAAAAGTGACACTGTCATTTGGGCGACATACAAGCGATACCCGACAATCATAAAATAAACAAAAAAATCTGTAAGGGATTGCTCCACTAACAACTGATTTCTAAATCTAGAGAAGTTAGAAATATAATACAATATATACATAACAACACAGATATGGCAAGGTCATTTAGGGTTATTTCAATTACATTGTTTCGATCGTACCTATTCGATCGCAAAAAGTGGTCAAAATTTATTTGTTTTAATAAAAATTTGAATGATTTGGATACTAATTTTTTTTCAGTGATAAACTCAAGGGTGGTTGCTAATCAGAACCATGAGATTCCATTGAAATTCAACGAATGTCAACTAATGACAAAAAAATTTACAGTAAATAAAAACTTACTTTTTCATTTGTAACAAAACTTACCCAAGAGGTCCACTTTATTGCTTATAGGATACAATGATGTAACTATTTATATATAATTGGATATAAACAAAATACGTAGTTTTAATTTTTATATTATTAATTTTTGTAAAGCTGTACATATAATCTCAAATTTTGTATCTTCAGTACCTTGGTGTCAGGCTACGGCCGGCTTTGCAGTTAAAGGGCCGGCAGGAAAAATTTGGTTTAATTACAGGAGTAAACGTATAGACGACGGCCGGCCGACGAACGGCCAGTAGCTGTTGATAATAGGCTACGGCCGGCTTTGAAGTTAAACGGCCGGTAGGAAAAAATTTGGTTTAATTATAGCAGTAAACGTATAGACGAGGGCCGGCCGACGAACGGCCAGTAGCTGTTGCTAAAAGGCTTTCACAGCTAATAACAGCACAAAATTACCATCGGCCGACGGGCGGAATAATCTTCTACCTGCTGGCCGACGGCTTTCACCACCGTTGCCCAACACCAATACCTAGTTAGCAACATTCTTTTTGTTCCAGCCACGAACTACCAAATAGGTCCACACAAGTCAAGATATATACTTAATTTTTGTCATTCCAAGTTATGTTCTAGGAAACGGATATTCCTATAGTAGCGGTTATACTTTGGAAGATATGCGACGTTTATCGTTGCGATCGAAAGCGGCTTGGCTGTCACCAGATGATGTTTTGGTGGCAGTCACGGTTTCCGCAGTACCGGATTTGCGAAAACCAAAACAAACGTTACCAGGATTAAAATCGTCGTTCAGGCCAAATGCTGTATATTTCAATCCGGTCAACGGTATGAAATGCTGTCAAGCACAACAATTTTGCTACATCATCTGCAATGCCGGATCGATACTTCAGCTGCGTTGGAACAAGCAAGTGAACGATAACGACTATCCACCGTCTGATATTGTCAAAGTACGCGCAATACATTCGCTTTATATTGCCCAATATTTGAGTGATAAGCTTAAATGGAACACAATAATGTCAAAATTATGGCAAGTTTTGCTTCGAAAACATTAGCAGCTTTCAAACCATTGATGTGTAATTTACAGGAGGAAAAATTGATGAAAATATAGTCTTAGCTTGTTGAGGCTTGATTTATTACTGATTTTAATGAAGGACTAATAACAATTCTCATGTCAGTGCTCAACACCATATCGGTTTCTAATTAAGACCTTGAGACAAGTTCAATAAGTCAAAAATATTATAAAGGCTAACTTTTCGAAGCATTGATTAAAGCCGGAGTTTTAGAGTTAAAGCAGTCTGCTGCAACCAAATTATTAAAGTTTAGAGGGCATAGTTTGACAGATATATATTAATTTTTTCTTGATTTTAATAACAGGTACTTGAGACATCAGATAATTTTAAGGTAACTTGATCACGGAAAGAAATTGAAATTCCTTTTGAACCAAATTTGAAACTAAACTGGAATATCGGGTCCACTGGAAAAAAATTAAAATGAGACCAGACAAAGTTCTCAGGTATCTTATGATATTACAAATTAAAGATTTCGCCTTGAATCAAACTGTTAACAGATTTCGATTATTAATGATGATTCAACACTTCTGGTTCACGAACGGGATCAAACCTAAACAGCATTGTACTAAAAGTAACTTCAGTAAAATTTTTATTCCATTCCACACATACTCTTTTTTGCAGAATTGTCTCATTGTAAAGTTTACTTAACTTAAACTGCCCAAAAAATGTGATTCAAAGGTATAAATAAGGCGCGATTTATGAACGCGATTGCCAGATGACAAAACATTTTGAGACATCAGTGAAACCCATCCGACCATCCATTGCCGAGTTATGTCGATTAATAGCTACATCGTGAATTATTTGCACTAGCTATGTGATTTTAATTTAAATGACACATGACTGCATTACCTACGGTAATTGGGAATAAACCCAAATTGGTCTCTACTTTTACATCGCAAAAACTCTAAATCCACGATCGACCAATACAGTATGAACTGGTGAGAACAAAGCTTAATAATCGTTCAACGCATTTATTTTCATTAATTTTGCAAATAATTTGTGCTTAAAACTTTTTGTACGATAAAATACTTAGAAGAAATATTTCGAGAAACAACTTTGTCATTGTGAAAACTCAGAGTCATTTCTTGAGTCAAAGATCACAAAAGTCGAATTTTGGACAAACTGCTAAGGAATTGCTTCTACACAGAACAAGTGTATAAAATTTTTTTTGATCAGTCTGTTACAATTATAGTTAACCTTTTACTGACCACTCTATTAACCAAACTGCGAATAATTCTCAAATTTATACATATTATAGTATGATTGGTAAATAAGAAATATATTTCGTAACGTATGGTGCACACAGATTACTGAGCTAATAATACGATGTTCCCATTTGGGAACGTGGGTCTCTACTGTGACTTTCAGCGCCTACTAATAAACCTGTCTCTAATAATAAAAAATATCATTCAGATGTATGAAAGGCAGCAAAGCATGCTTCATGTAAGCGTTTTCCGCACATGATACACCATTTTCTAGTATTCTGGCACCAAACGTAGCGACCTTGCGTTTGTATCATTTGGATCATCAATATATGATATCATGTCGGACACCACCCGGCTTCCAACCGGTTGCTTTTTGGACGTACTAGTAGTTGCATCACCTGATTTGTCCGTAGCCCCAGCATATAGCTGCATATTGAACGCATAACCGTCTGAGGAGCACAACATCTAAACTTTGTACCCAAATCGTATTGGCTTTCCCCTTATGAACATTTTGCAGGAATAGTGCCCATAATAGGGTACCATCGACTCATCAATGCCTAGGTTTGCTGCAAAAAATCCACCTACTAATTGAAATCGACCGGCGAGGTGGCGGTAAAGCGGTTCAATCTTCGCCAACTTCCCTTTTTCCAGGCTCAGATTATCGACTAAATGGAAGAACGTCTTCAAATCCTTGAACCGCTTCCTATGCGGCGTTCACGTTATAATGTCCCCGCTGTTTGGAACTTTTGACCCCCTGTAGTCGCGACCCTACCGTATAGACAGTCAGGGTGACAGACATACTGTATATCAAATGCAGAGGGTGTACGACACACCCTTAGCTACTACATTTTTTCTAGACAGTGTCGTACACACCCTTAGCTACCGATTTGGCGCGAATTAACTATAACGGACACCCTCTGTAGCTAATGCGGTTTATTAGTCAACTGTCCTGTGGAGTTTTTCCTAAATTCTCCATATTTGTATCTAGCCCATATGAACATTGCTAAAATAATTCCGAACACTTTCAATAAAACTGCCACAAGACACGGTGTGCCTGACACTGTCGGTAAGCGGTAATACGCGTAACTGGCTACCGTTGAAAAAATTTATTAAAAACATGGGGGTGTCTAAGACACCCTGTTGTCAACAGTGTGTCTCACACTGTGTGGGGTACATAGGTTCCAAACGTTGGGGACATTATAACGTAAACGCCGCACTAGACATAACGGAAGGCACAATGTTATTGGATAAATCGGGCGCTGTTGACCAGTAGTGATTTTCCGACGGGACACAGTGATAGCCGCTAAAAATCAGGATCCCAAAAAATTGGGCAATTTCAGAGGCATTAGTTTTGAATTCGGACAATTTCTGTTTGGCATACAAATTCGTCATATCCGCTATTTATTCAATATATTTTTGCTCCAATATTTCCACAAATAGATCAAACGGCGACATTCCGATTAGATCGTTACGTTTGTCGGCTAATGGAATAATACGATGAATTTCAATGTCCGTTTCCAATTGACCACCCTGAACCCATGTGACGGAATTTGGGCGCTTTTGCTTTTTCGAATGCGTTTCCATCCATTTCTTTTCTTCTTCGCCATCGGATTCTTCCAACCCAGTATATACTTCAAGCTTTCCGGAGACATCACCCGGATCAACTAACACTAGTTCGTTTTCGTCAATGTCTTGCTCGTCAGAAATGTCAATATTAGGATCTGGAGGAAGAATCGATATCGTTGTCTCAATACTATGTGGAGTATGCATAATAGAGTCTACTGCTTCTGCTAATGTCAAGCATTCCATTATATTAATTACTTCTAATTTAGCGCAATCAATAACGTATAATAGTATCTTACCACTGAAAAGTAATAAAAGTAAATATAGAACGTACGCCAACTGCTGAAAAATAACCGTAAATAGCAACCGATGTTAACATTTGTCACCCTAGGGACCAACGTTCCATTTTGGGAACACTTCGATTCATGGAGTCCTGGAAACCCCAAATTACATCAGAGCAAAACGCGCCTAATGGTAATCGGGAGCTAAGACATTTTGGTTTTAGGCAGCAAAAAATATTTTTATGCTGCGTCATTGAGCTATTTGGGAGAACGACTAATTATAAACTGACAAGGATACGTGAAAGCACATGAAGTTTATTGTGTTGCTGTTAACTAGCTAGGTAACATTGTCACATATCTAATTACTAAAATAAAACAACACTTATAACTCTAGCTACACAAAAGCCCACAGACACGACAGACTATTCCGGCTTTTGCAGAAAGAAGATTTTTCTATGTTGCACATTGGGAACGTTGGTCATTTATGTAATAACGGTGACGCAGCTGCATGGCGCAACTTCCTAACACCATGCCCATACGACCCCGGCTATCGTAACCTCAAGGGCGGACCCTACGCTTTGAATTTTAGCCACTTTCCTTGGTCAGACCCAAGAAGTTACGGAGCTTAGCAGGCCGCAGGCGCGCTTCACGGGGTGTGTTCGGACCCCGCCCGATTGGTTGCGCACGTGTCTAGTATCTGGGTATGATTACTGAGGTCCCCCAGGGAGGTTGACACCGAAACCTGCTCACAGGTCATAATGTCAAACCGCTATTCCCTGTCCTAGTCTAACGGAAGTTGTTTTATCTAGCGTGACCTAAAGTAAAATGCGTGATAAGTTTGAATTTGCTAGGTAAATTTTGAGTTCTGCTGCGTTATTCTTAACCGAACACTTTGTCTGTTGTAGCCATATGGCCCCCACAGGGTTCCGACATGCCCTGAAAGTTTAACGTCGGACAATCTAATCGGTATCCTAATAACCTATTTATCCGTATATAGTAATAGCGTTTTCCTAGTAAATTTCATCCCTATTTGCGTGTACTAATTTCATGAGCGGGTTCGATTGACAAACAAGGTGGACCACTCTCGCTACAATTCTGCGATGATCATGTACAAATAGTGGTGGCGAACTGCACGAGTCAGGGCTTGGAATATCCCTCTCGTCAAGCCATGGCTCGCAGAGTTGGCCCGTCCGTTCGGACGCACTTATTACGCCTGAGTACAAATAACAATGGACACTAGGGATGGTTTTCAACGTTTTATTTCAAGATATGTACAGTACAAATTAAATATAAAAGTTTGGAGCATTAGGCGAACAAAAACCGTGACACAGTCGTACGCGCCCATTCCCTTGTCCGCGTCTAGTCGGAGAGCGAGGCGGAGCGAGCGAATATGTTCCCGGAAAAATACCGGACCAAAATCTACACCCGAGACGCTCAACTGAGTCCACTGTAACTCGGGCGGGGTGTTCTGGCGTGCTTCGAAGTTCGCTCTAGATCACGTGGGGCTTTCCATACACTTAGAGGACCGAGCGGGAAAAGTGCGGGCTCGTTTCCTTTACCTCGCAACTTTAGTCAGAGGGGAGCATGAGTCGGGGTACGCGGAAAGGTATGGACCTACGACAAAAGAGAGGCATGGTTGCATTAATAAAATCGTCCAATGTACAAGTTGAAATGCATTAATAAAATCGTCCAGTATACAAGTTGAAATGCATTAATAAAATCGTCCAGTATACAAGTTGAAATACGGTGAAAAATCAACGATTACTTATGGTACAAACAATGGGGTACTGACAAGCATCAACCCATAAGCGCGGCGCCTATACGGGCGTCCAAAAATGTAAACATTGTCTGGCGTGCCGCCTGAGTCCAGTAAATCCTAATTCGCAGACCTACCGAGTTTCTCCTAGCGTTTTGTCCTTAGGACCGGTTGTGCAGGAATCTACTACAACTTCGTCTTGGCGTCTCCGGCAGTCCAAAAACGGGGATTGTGTTAAGTGAGCTATGTTGTACTCGCATAGGACACAGTTTTAATCGCTCATGAGGGTTATCCCGATAGTGACTTCTCAACTA
>JASANE010028159.1:0-28632 GCA_030248225.1 Trileptium ribeirensis
TAAGTGAAAATTCAAATTATTTAGCCTAATTGATTGTATCCTATAAACCATGCTTTTTAAAGCTTTGCGTAGGAAGTTCATGGTCACAGCGTGTACTGTATAAACTCCCTGCTACGGAGAAGCAACAAGGCATCTTTCCAAAAGATTTTTATCACCGCTAGCTGGAAGTTTAGGGTGTCCATGACACCATACATATATGCTAAGAGTGTCTAACACACCATATATAATTGCTTAGAATATAGTGTTGGTGTTGGATACATTATCATTAACGGTGTTACGTAGGCTGTACGTGGACAAAACTTCCACGTGACGGACAACTTATAACGTAAACGCCGCATTAATGCGGTATTCGCATATAGATTTGTGGAGTTACTTCATAACGTGGCGGGTATGGCCCTAGCCACTGTTCCGCATTTATTTATGGCGGTATATGATTATAATCATTGTTATACTATTTGTGACAATGGCATAAGCCTTGTTACACAGTTTGTGGTAGTGGTCATAACCATTGTTACACAGTTTGTGGCAATTATCATAAACCATTGCTGTAGTGGTGATGACTCGTTTGTCGATGGGGCGGGTGGAGCCAATTCCGCGGACGAAGGGGGTAATGTTCGGCCCTAAAGAGAGAGGTTGAATATGGCTTGATGCGGAGGGGAGAACAGTAGTAAGCTTCCTCTGCCCCGCTATGCCACCTTTGCTGTAGATGTATCGAAACATCACTTAGGTGCTTCAAGCTTATATTTTCATACGAATTACACATACATGTTCATGGGGAAGAAGGACTATTATCTCGTCCGACCCATCGTCTCCCTTGGAAAAGTCGGTGATCCCTTGGGAGGTAGTCCGATCTCCACTGCGGCAGGAAATTTTGGCTAAAACTTGAAAATACGGGAAGATAAAAAATTGGGTGAGACATGGCAAAAGCGTGGAAATGGGCAAAAATTTGAAAACAGCCCCAAAACTTTCAAAGCTTGTCCATAAATCTGCCATCGGGCTGGTCCCTTTTGGGATGTTAAATTTCATATTTATTGTGGAACATTCGAAGGTTGTTCTGCCTATAGCTATTCCATTGTCATATAACCACAAGCCCCAGGCAGATACATATTTAGCAGTTTTATAGTCTATATTCGTACTATGTTCACAGAGATACTTTTGAAAAATATTTGAAAGTAGACAATTTTCAGCAGCACATATTAGAAATTGAGCCGCGTACAATTTTTACTGTCTACTGAAGAAGAAATCGCTTTTAGGAAGCATCAATTTGGAATCTAGAGGCATAAGAACACAATATATATGCAGCTGGAACATACGAGCGTTTATAATAAATTATACAAGCAGAGCGCCATTGTTGACGAATCATGGCGTTTTAGAGGAAACTAATTTTTTCCGAGTGTCCAGACGTACTTAGGTTTAAGAGCCCAGAATATTAGGATCGATATATTGGTATTCTAATATGAACTATTTGTGACACCTTTCTCGTGAGAAAATAAATCCCAAGGTTTCCAATAGGTTTAGTTTACTTTATTACGCTTTCCCACAATTTTTTTGCATGCTTTTTTAATACAATACATGCACTAGCCAGAATTTACGTAAAATTGGGTTCACAATTTTTTTTATTCCTTTAATGTTTGACGACCCTCAGAATTGAACATCCGCATTTGCTCATAAGTAGTAGCCAATATTTCACTCGTCGTGCGTGTGGTCGATGGTTATTCATTTCCATTACAACATGAACAATGTAAACGGGTACATTAAAAACGTGGGAGCGTTATAACCATTTTATGATAACCCCAATTCAAAACGGTGGTGAAAATAGACTTGTGTTGTCTTCTGAATTTATATTTTGCTGATATTCTCTTCTATGTGGCAATGCTATCTATTTTTGTATTTTGTCAGCATTTTATTGCTCATAAATGCGTGACACTTTCTTTGATAAGTCGATTTTTGGCGATCCAAAACCTACGTACACTTCCGTTTATTGTACCAATTAAGTCTCTGCTTCCTGACCGCGTTCACCTGTTGAATGGGAACAAACTTTCCACATGAGCAAACCCGCGTCTCCGTAAATTTCATTCTTACATCGCAGATTCCACTTTGCGTTCGCTAAACGGCGAATACCGATGTTTCAAATGTGAATTTATTCACGACTCAATCCGATAAATGAATAACCAGCTTTAAAATGAGCTCACGGATTAGTATTACCCGCTGATGCAAAAATATGGGGATTGAGCATTGAGAATTAAGCGTGTTTAGTGAATGAGCTAACGCGGATCGCGCATTGGGAATTGAGCGTGTTTAGTGAATGAGCTAACGCGGATCGTGCATTGGGAATTCAGCGTGTTTAGTGAATGAGCTAACGCGGATCGAGCATTGGGAATTCAGCGTGGGTAGTGAATGAGCTAACGCGGATCGAGCATTGGGAATTCAGCGTGGGTAGTAAATTAGCTAACGCGGATCGAGCATTGGGAATTCAGCGTGAGTAGTGTATAAGCTAACGCGGATCGAGCATTGGGAATTCAGCGTGGGTAGTAAATTAGCTAACGCGGATCGAGCATTGGGAATTCAGCGTGGGTAGTGTATAAGCTAACGTGGATCGAGCATTGGGAATTCAGCGTGTTTAGTGAATGAGCTAACGCGGGTCGAGCATTGGGAATTCAGCGTGGGTAGTAAATGAGCTAACGCGGATCGAGCATTGGGAATTCAGCGTGGGTAGTGAATGAGCTTACGCGGATCGAGCATTGGAAATTCAGCGTGGATAGTGAATGAGCTAACCATTTCACCCTGATCGTGCTTGGAGTTGTTGGAATTTAGTGATTTCATACTACATTCAGAGCAGAAAAATAAAATTAGTTCCTCAGTACGAACAATACAGAGTGTTTTCATTTGGGTAAAGTTAGGACTCTCAGTTAGTTGATTTTTTCTTGCGACATCCATAACTCAAATTTGTAATGCCTAATCATCTCCATCGAAATAGCTTAACCTAAAGCTTCAAATCTATTTTTTGTGACCTTTGGCTAGGGTCGATAATGGATTGCCGCTTACTTGAACATTCGGACGTTCTGTGCATCGAGAACGGCACAGCGTGTTTTCCACTTACGTTCCTGAATGTTACATTGACCAGAATTTGTTGGTTATAATAGCTGTGCAAGTATATGTTGTGGTTTGTACCTAAACTCTTGTAGAAATACTATTCATTGCTACTTGCGTAACATTGTCTAAAGTCACAGGTGTGACATGACCTATAAGTCGGTTGAAGTCTTATGATCTTTAATATGTTATATTTTTAGTGCAGATAATGTCATTACGTAAATTAGCAAAGGCCAAATCTCGGCCGTACAAAGAACGGAGTCAACTGGAAATGCGATGGAAGCTGGGAAGTTTGGAGAAGCGAAAAGACTATAAGCTGCGCGCCGGTGATTTCAAAAACAAACGTCAACAACTAAAACAACTTCACAAAAGCGCACTTGACAAAAATCCTGACGAATTCTATTTTCACATGATTCGTTCCAAAATGGAAAACGGTATCCATTACGAAATGGACGATGATAACAATGAAGTCTCTGACGAAGATACAGAGTTACAAAAACTTATACTGGACAACAGTCGCGATTTGCGATATCTTAGCTACAAATTGAACACGGAGCGAAAGAAAATAGAGAAACTTCAAGCCAGCGTTCAGCTGTTGACGCCGGATGCCAGCAGCTCCTGCCGTCCTCCGAACAAACACACCATCTTTGTCGACGACGCAGCCGAAGCATCAGACGTGGGACTAGATCTGGCCGGACATTTCAGGACTCATCCTTCGCTTTTGAATCAAGCGTTTAATCGTAGGCGACTGTCGGAGTTAGCTAGCTCCAGCTCATCAGCGTACGATATTCGCAAATCCGATGTAAAACGGGTCGATAAAGAGCGAAAACGCCAGTCCAAAGAATTACTAAAGAGAATGGAGCGCTATGACGAGCTTAAAATCGCTACGGCCAAGTTGAAAGTGCGGCGAGACGTTGCTCTGACCAAAAAATCTCGCCGGGATATTGATCCAGTAAAGGAAAAAGCTGGAACCAGCACCGAAGCACCAGTTTATAAATGGCCACTTCAAAGAAAACGGTAGCAGCATATAGTTAATATCATAGCTAGGATTTTAGAAGAAATGTATAATTCAATTATACTTGTTTAATGAACTGCTGGAGTGAATAATATGGGGTAATATTTCAGCCATGTACTGTCATGAGCCATCTTGATGATCGGTGATGTTCCTACAATTCAGAGAGGCAAGTTTTGTTTGGTTTGGCTTCCATATAAATTTGCATTGAGTTTTTACTTAACCACTTATTGAAGGAATTTGTTTGCATTTCGACAAGCGTTCAGGAACTGTTGCCGGCACGAGCTAGGATCGTTTGGTTTCGAGTAGCGCTCGCTAACCACTCTGCCATGACGACGCTGGCTTGGACCCTTAAGAATCCTTTGAGTTTGAAATGTAAATTTAAATGTATTATGTGGAATATAAATATTTTTAAAAATCATATTTTTGATATAGGTAGTATCTCTCTCTTTTTGAAAATATTTTAAGAGTCGTCAAGGTGAATTTCTCAAGTGTTAACTGCGTAAACCTGAAAATTGTTTGCGTATCGTACAGTGTTTGACAACCTAGAGTCGGTGACAGGAACTGAATCGCCATTATATGATTCCCATTAGTCTTAGGAAACGGTTGGTTTTAAAAACGGTTAAAAATTTTAGGCTGTTCGAAAAACTAACGGCCGGCCGACCGACAGCTTCCTTCCAAGAATCTTACTACGACAATTTTAGTTTTCGTAAATGCATTTGTTCATAAATTTACTAGATTTGCTTATGAGGATTTGTTGCAGCGTACAGTGTCATGGCTAAATAATACTACTCATAGGCATACTATAGCTAGATTGTACTGTATTGTACGATGTGATCACTGAACATTGATACATGTTAGTTGAAAAATAAACATTATGTACTTACTTATGCGGAGTTTACGTTATAATGTCCCCAACGTTTGGAACCTATGTACACCACACAGTGTCAGACACACTGTTGACAACAGGGTGTCTTAGACACACCATTGTTTTTAACAAATTTTTTCATATGTAGCTAGTTACGCGCATTACCACTTCTCGACAGTGTCAGGCACACCGTGTCTTCTAGCAGTTTCATTGATAGTGTTCGGAATTATTTGAGCAATGTTCATATGGGGTAGATAGAAATATCGTAAATTTAGGAAAACTACACAGGACAGTTGACTAATAAACCGCATTAGCTGCGGACGGTGTCCGTTATAGTTAATTCGCGCCAAATTGATGGCTAAGGGTGTGTGCGACACTGTCAAGAAAAAATGTAGTAGCTAGGGATGTTTGGTACACCCTCGGCAATTGATTTACAGTATGGGTGTCATCCTGACTGTCTATGCGGTAGGATCGCTACTACAGGGGGACAAAAGTTGTAAACATCGGGAACATTGTAACGTGAACGCCGCATTATGACTGCATTGTATATACCGGACAGCACAAAATCCTGGCATGTTAGTTACTGCCTATTACATTGAAATGTTTCGTTAGTCTGGTTTATTTAACTTGCTATACAGCGGCACACCGATACACCATCGCCGGCGCACGGACGGCTGTCACGGCCCCTATTGCCAGCGTTCACCTCGTTAAAACCTCGCAAAAGGAACGAATATCAACGTTTATGCCAATCGATCGCGTACATTTGGTAAGCTTAGCCCGCAATGTTCGATTTGGATAGGTGTCGTTGGACATTGTGTTACACATATCTAAATTCAAAGTCTTAATTTGCCGAGTTTTGTAGTGTCCAGATACCTAAAGGCTTAGCATTTGTTATTGGTTACAGTATAACGAAAAATGTTAAACTGATATACTCGAACGCATAGAAAACCTTTTTCTGTGACTAAACTGTTAAGCTTGTTCATGCAAATTTCGTCATTATATGCACTGTGTCAATACATTTAACATATATATACCTAATAAAGCTACGATGGCTGGAAATTAATGGGTGAATAGAATGTTTTTACAATAGAAACTTATATATTAGTACCATCGGAGCGAACCGAATTTAAATATGTTTGAATTTTGTTAAATGTAGGATTTGTTTACATACATTTTTTGATGTCAGAGCGAATAGCACCGGTTAGTTAAGGGACATTTAAACTTGGCGTTATAACACTACCGCAATTTTGTATATTGCACATATCTACAGTCAGTTGCAGTTCGGCGTAGCTTTACGATTTTACTTCTTAACGCTTTACGTTCTAACTAAATTTACATTTCAAGCGTGGTTGAACCATTAGCGGCCACCACGAGGTATTGAGCCAATAGCTTTTGGTTGAAGGTCACACTAACCATTGAGCTGTTTCTCGCATCTTTAAGGCTCCTCGCGAAGTGAACGAACAATAATGCGAGTGCAGTAAATTGCAGACTTTAGCTAGTGCAATGTATCAAACAAAATTTGTTGCCGAAGAAGTGTACCAATTAAAGAGTTAGGCTGGGTTCTAACTTTTTCCACGTGGGTAAATTAGAAAATGTGAACACTGTTCAAGCTTAAACTTCACGCAATCGGGTGCAAGGATTAAAACAGAAATTTTGAACCATTGGCGCTTGGGTCTTTATTTTTCAACTGCAAATTATATTGAGCTTACAATTTAAGTAAAAGTTTTGACCTTTAGAAAAGTCTTGAGCGCGCCATTAGAAACACCGACCATCGTCTGTGTTCTTGTGCTCCGCGATGAACCGTTGGCGTTCTACAATAATTTCCTATATGGAAAGGCCAATCGGAAAGCCATACTAGTTAAATATGTGTGATGTTTGCTGTGGAGGCAAATGTCAATTTATAAGTTAATACCACGTAGCATACTGTTAAAAGTCTTCATCATTTCTCCGAATCCTGGTAACACTGGACGGCTGCTTTCGAAGACAAAGATTTGCTTTTATTCGTGACTAGACAAAAGAATATTATAACCATTTTTTATTAGATTAACCTTAAAACCGGGTAGTTTTCTGCTCAATTAGGGTATTATATATATATATTAAAACAAGAGTAATGCCATTAGTTCAGCGCAAATCTTCTAACTGGTTCAAACTGAATGCAAGCCTAAATGTGGACAGTTGAAGCATTACATTGGATACACTAGAACTTATCGTTTCCGCTAAATGGAAACCAAAGGTAGGGTTTAGGGCGTTTCTGGCTTAACGTTTCCAGAAAGTCCAACTATTTGGTATATTTCCAATAATGTCTGCCTAAAATTTAATGCTTGATATTGAAGTTTTTTTCACATTAAAATTTTAAGTTTCTAAGCTAAGAATAAGATATTTATGCTTTATATTTAAAACTTGCACGCCTCTATCATACAATAAGTTTTCTACGCTGTCGAAATGGCTTATCTTTAGCTTGATCTATTGGAAATGGCTATTGTATGCATTTTTAGGTAATATGGTAAACAAAACTATAAAAACATTTATTAACCAATTATGATTTTTATCACGGAAATGTCTTAATTTACACATGCCGAAAGTCCAAGGCCCTCAAGTTGGGGAGAGAGGAGATGTAGCCGATGCCCCTTGCGGGTGAGGAAGTCCGGTGCCTGAATGGGCGAGCTAACCCCCTGACCCAATGAGCATGTATGACGGCTTAATTGTCGCTTTTTCGCGAATACCATGCCCAGTAGCAAACATTGAACAGCAGAAAAAGAGTTGGAAACATAATTGCCGATATTCTATCAATCAGTTCAGCGTTCCAATTTGTGCATAATTTTCGAAATATTGCACAGCAGCAAGCGCAAAAAAATCCTCGATCTGATGCTTGGGCTGTGGACTGGAGTTGTTGACTGCTGTCTCGATTGGTGTCAACCATGAAAGCAGACGATTTTCGTGCGCCGCTATTAATTCCATGAATAATTTCTTGTGTAAGCGTCCGGGAATCCGAAGCTTGTTGGGCAAATCTACCGCCAGTCCCAACAGCCGTAGTTGTTGACAACCCAGTCGAGGGATAAGAATCTGTTTGATCCGCTGTGAAAATGTCGCGGACAGCAGGTGCTGAGGAACCGCGGCGGTAGTTGGTGCTTCGACGGCGAAATCGGCGACTTCGAGTGCCGGTTGTAGCTGTCACAGGCACAGATGCTACGATTGCCGCAGCTTTCACTGAAGCACTAACCGTTGTCTCGCTATTTCGATTCATGTAGCCGACTATCGCTAGCTCAAGCAGCGAGGAAAAAACAAATGTCATACCACTGAGCATCCATACGTCTGAAGTACACTACAGCAAAGCTACACTAATTTAGCAAATTTTAGACTATCGCTCGATTAAGCCTTTAGCGCCAACTGTCTACAAAAGCGTACAGCTCATAATGTGTTTAATTGAGATAGTCTGTTTGCACGTGTGTTGATATTCGTTGGTTGTTACTTCCCTGGTCTGGCGTACCAGGGAAGTGGTGATAACTCCAAGGTTGCTTTTCCTATTCCAGTGGGACTCTAACTAAATAACAGCTCTGTGAATTGCCCATTAACTTTATTACGCTCTCTTGCAATGATACCAACGACAGCCCAGTAGTTAAATATATTTATTCTCCAATGCAACAACGTACTAAATGGGCAACGGAATATCTAAACGATTGGAGTACGTCGTGATCTCCATATACGACTCCCTTTATTACTGCTCGCGAGTAGCATACATCATGACAGTTACACACCCTATGACGACACTAATTTGCTGACACGTTCCACCAAGAACTATGGATGGGCTGCTAGTTGTTTTAACCACTCGCATTACGGGTTACCGTCACAAATTAACGAGGCACAGACGTGCTTTAAAAGAAGAACCATATATACGGGACATCAGTGAACTAGTTAATAAAGACGCAATCGAGCACACACTACTCTTCGCAATGCACAGGTGTATCCCTGAGAGTTACTCGTTCAAGGCCGTTAGCTAACGCATTGGGAGTGCACATGGACACGGTATTACGTGAAATAATTGCGATAATTGACCAAAACGGAAAAACTCGCCAAGCGAAAAATTCAGCACTTCCGCGAATCAGCGCAACGTAGTCTTACTACACACTTTAGAACGTAACCAAAGTACTCTACACTTTAAAATACTGCGCAGTAGTCCTCCGAAAACTAGTTAATACTCTTCGGCATACGCTTAAAAATAAGATCTCTCCTCATAATCCTCATCCGACGACCAAAATAACATTTATATAACGAAAACTCAAACGTTACAAATATACGCTATAAATCAACGTGTGTGTACGTTGAAGAACGCTAGCTAGGAGCTCTTTAAAGTAATACTCTGATGAGTCTGCATCCAAACGTCTACTCATATTCTCGATAAAAATAAAACTTGTGTATATCCAATATACAAAAAATAATGGTGAGTTACATGTTAAACAACCGATTTTAAAACGACACGTAGCAATCTATAACACAGTCCCTTAGAAATCTAGCTAAGTCACCAACAAAATATATCCAAACACCACTCATAATCATACAACTACATAATAATTCCAAATTCAATACCAAAAGCAAGTAAAATAATTAGTAATAGCCACATCGCCACGTCGGCGCCACCAAACAGTACGCTGTACTGTTTTAAAGATATACGAGATTACCGCGACAATAACAACCTATATATTATATATTTATTATATAATTTAGAAAAATTTTAATGGAAAATTTGAAATGAGAAATGGGGTAGAAAGGTGGGGTGTGGTTTGAGAAAAGTGGAGAGACATGGGTGGTAAAATTTTAATATGGTGAAGGGGGTAGGTAGAGGCGTTTGTATTTTAAATTTGAGAAGTGGGGGTTAAATATTTAGAAAATAGGAGATGTTTGAAAAATGTAAAAAGTTGGAGAAAATTGGAATTTTAAGGAAAGGTGAAATTTATGAAAAATAGAGGAATGGGAAAGGCGTGGAGTTGATATATGAATGGGGGTGGTAAGAGAATAAGGATATTAAAATTTGGGGTATAGGGGTTGAATTTTGAGGGAATGGGGGATGTTTGGAAAATGGATAAAAGGGAAGAAAAAGGATATTTTTGAAAAGGGTAAATTTCTAGAAAATAAGAAGAAGGGGAAGGGTTTAATATGTGGTTAGGTGTAGTTATGGGAAAAAGATATGAAAATTTTAGGGGAATTGATTAAGTTTTGGAGGAGAGGGAGGGATTTAAATTTTGGTAGAAAAATAGGAAAAAGGAGAAAAATGGATTTTGGGTAGAATTTTGGTTTTAGAAGGAGAGGGTGAGTCAATATGGGTTGGGAAAAGTGATATTTAAAAGGAAAGAATAAGTTTTATTGGTTTTTAAGTAGAAATTTTGGATTTTGGGATGTGGAGGGATATGGGTGAATTTTGGGATTTATATAAATTTAATATATGTTATATATTTATATAAAATTACATAGCTAGTTTTACAGTTACATATAGCAAGTTCTATATATAGTTTATATATATAGTTTACGTAAATATTACTCTCACATGCCATGCCAAGGGCGACAGGGAATACCAGGGCGGTGTGGGGGCGGCCTTTATGGGAAAGAAAAAGAAAAATTTTGTGGTGAAAAAGGCACCAACCCCAACAGGGACTACAGGGGGTCAAAAGTTCCAAACAGCGGGGACATTACAACGTGAATGCCACATTACATATCGCGACCAATTTCTGTTTGGCCTTTAAATATGGTCTCATGAATCCCAGTAAGGCGTTTGCCGCGTGCTATTTTCAATCGGTAATGCCGACTCGAACGGTCGGGTTCTAAACTATTTCCATATAATCTCATTGGGGCAGGGCAGTGCAGCTTAGGGTATATTGTGCCCTCAGCTATATAAATAGCGATAATAATATAAGAGCCTGACGGCTGTGGAAAATAAAAACTTGAAATATATCAGCTGAGGATTTAGACACAAACGAGTTGAAACTGATACAATCAGTTAGTGAAGAGTTTCTATTGATTAGGTGCATGGCGACTGCAATAGTTAACTCTCTTTAATATCCAATACAAACAAAGGGTTCTTTTCCATTATCCCCCACCCAGCCGAGTTTGCCCAAAAATCGTCAGATTCTGGACATTTTGGTTTTTTTGCGATCCGCGAGACCTTGATCATTTCAACCAAAAAATAGAATTTTTAAAATTTTACATTTTTGGGTTCCGAGGGTCCCCCCTTGGGAACCCAAAAAATTTTTTTCTTCAAAATTACCTTTTTACCCATCATTCCACGCGTCTTGACAAGCTGAATTGAATGGCGTTATTTGTGACGGGATACGGTAACTAGATCCTAAATTATGGCCAAAATTGTTAAATTGCTAAGCCTCTGAACCTCCGATAGTTTTTGGCCATAACTTAGGATCCGGTTACCGGATCCCGTTAAAAGTACCACCATTCGATTCAGCACGTCAAGCCTCAATTGAACAATTCTGGTCATATTTGGGCAAACGCGGGCTGGGGAGATAATGGAAAAGAACCAAACAAAGTAGGTCTTAATGATAGTGGTTACGATTGTATTCTAACGTATGTTCAGTTAACATTATTTAGACCAGCAATTGTTTAACAATCTCCACACATACCGATAGCTTTAACGTAGCTGACTCGGGGAAGATTCCTGAGGATATTGCCAAATTGGAATGTCATTGCAAGCAGTGCGTTCACGCCGAGCATCGTCCGGGCCGGAATGGACTTTGTTCCGAGGAAAAACGAAATCCACGAAATGAATACTGTCAAATATGTGGGAATGTACGCTTGTAAAATGTACCATCCGTAGCGTCGCTCAAACGTAAATGTCATCGTTAGTTCGTGCCAGTAGCCAGCTGGATACGGCTGAAACAGTCAAATGTACATTGATTGATATGAAAATAACTAGATTTTGCAATGGAAATCGCTTGTTAAAATCGTGAAAATGTTCTCGTTGAGAATGTTTTCACGAACATTTCTGTTTACAAATTTTGTTAATATAGGTTTTTATCTTTTTGCTGTTAAATCGGGCATATATGGCTCATATCCGTGAAAACCAGTCAGATGTGGCTCATTTCCATAAAAAACAAGGCAGATGTGGTCCCTATCTGTAAAAACCAGGCACATGTGGCTCATATCCGTAGAGACCAGTCAGATGTGGCTCATATGCGCAAAAGCCATACAGATGTGGCTCCTATCCGTTTAAAACCAGTCAGATGTGGGTCATATGCGCAAAAAACAGACACATATGGCTCATATGCGCAAAAGCCAGGCAAACGTGAGTCATAACCGTACAAAACATGCAAATGTGGCTTCTATCCGTAAAAACCGGGCAGATGTGGCTCCTATCCGTAAAAATCAGGCAGATGTGGCTCCTATTCGTAAAATCAGTCAGATGTGGCTCATATGCGCTAAAACCAGGCACATATGGCTCATATGCGCAAAAGCCTGGCAAATACGAGTCATAACCGTACAAAACATGCAAATATGGCTCCTATCCGTAAAAACCAGACACATGTGGCTCATATGCGCAAAAAACAGGCAGATGTGGCTCCTATCCGTAAAATCAACTCAGATGTGGCTCATTTGCGCAAAAACCAGGCACATGTCGCTCATATGCGCAAAAGCCAGGAAAATGTGAGTCATAACCGTACAAAACATGCAAATGTGGCTCATATGCGCAAAAACCAGGCGCATGTGGCTCATATGCGGAAAAGCCAGGCAAATGTGAGTCATAACCGTACAAAACATGCAAATGTGGCTCTATCCGTAAAAACCAGTCAGATGTGGCTCATATGCGCAAAAACCAGGCAGATGTGGCTTATATCTATAAAAACCAGGCAGATGTAGCTCATATCCGTGAAAATAGTAAAACATATGTATTCTGGTGATCTTGTTGTTTTCTGGTGTAACAGTCCAGCAGAACGAACGTCGTTGACTAAAACACCACCGTTTATAGCTAAGAGCTCGCGTTAAAAATCACTGATATTTGGATCTTAGTGCACAGTGTAACAAATACCATAATATCGGTCACAGATGCATTATTATACTACGCAGATCGAGTTATTCCCAACACTGTGGAGCAAATCCAATTAAGGCTACGGCCCGCAAGGTAGCCTAGTTTTGAATAGACTGTGTCCAGGACGCCGTTCGCTTATCAGCCATATAATCACAAATCAAGATTTAAAATAGAGTGACCAGCTGAATGTCGGCAAAACCAAACTCGATGCGAGCTTCGAGCCTAAACACTTATTTCTCTCCTGTAGTCAAAGCAACCTGGCAAGCTTAATGAAAGATTCTATTTTTGCATAAGCACCTCAATTTTTTTAATAAAATAGAAAAATATTTTATATTTCAACTGAAGGGAAATAAAAATTGTGCTTTATCAAAATTTGCGAAGAAAATATAACGAGTAACACACCAGACACTAAAAAACGCTGTAAAAGGTACAACGGATTAAAAAAACTAACCACTTCAGCACGACTGGAGCTACATTCTGTGAGGGTAAAATCAGGAAGCTCAATTTTCTGATTTTCGCGCAGGATTAAAATTGGCGTCTTTTTGAACCATTCCATACGGACTTCTTCAACGTTATAGTTGAAGCTTTCGAACGTTAAATAACATTCTTGACGGTCCATTGGAAATTTCTTTAAATCCATCGAGCATGGACCTAAACCACAAAAATATATAACATTCTTGACGGTCCGTTGGAAATTTCTTTAAATCCATCCAGCATGGACCTAAACCACAAAAATATATAACATTCTTGACGGTCCATTGGAAATTTCTTTGAATCCATCGAGAATGGACTTAAACCACAAAAATATATAACATTCTTGACGGTCAATTGGAAATTTCTTTAAATCCATCGAGCATGGACCTAAACCACAAAAATATATAACATTCTTGACGGTCCATTGGAAATTTCTTTAAATCCATCGAGCATGGACCTAAACCACAAAAATATATAACATTCTTGACGGTCCATTGGAAATTTCTTTAAATCCATCGAGCATAGACCTAAACCACAAAAATATATAACATTCTTGACGGTCCATTGGAAATTTCTTTAAATCCATCGAGAATGGACTTAAACCACAAAAATATATAACATTCTTGACGGTCAATTGGAAATTTCTTTAAATCCATCGAGCATGGACCTAAACCACAAAAATATATAACATTCTTGACGGTCCATTGGAAATTTCTTTAAATCCATCGAGCATGGACCTAAACCACAAAAATATATAACATTCTTGACGGTCCATTGGAAATTTCTTTAAATCCATCGAGCATAGACCTAAACCACAAAAATATATAACATTCTTGACGGTCCATTGGAAATTTCTTTAAATCCATCGAGCATGGACCTAAACCACAAAAATATATAACATTCTTGACGGTCCGTTGGAAATTTCTTTAAATCCATCCAGCATGGACCTAAACCACAAAAATATATAACATTCTTGACGGTCCATTGGAAATTTCTTTGAATCCATCGAGAATGGACTTAAACCACAAAAATATATAACATTCTTGACGGTCAATTGGAAATTTCTTTAAATCCATCGAGCATGGACCTAAACCACAAAAATATATAACATTCTTGACGGTCCATTGGAAATTTCTTTAAATCCATCGAGCATGGACCTAAACCACAAAAATATATAACATTCTTGACGGTCCATTGGAAATTTCTTTAAATCCATCGAGCATAGACCTAAACCACAAAAATATATAACATTCTTGACGGTCCATTGGAAATTTCTTTAAATCCATCGAGAATGGACTTAAACCACAAAAATATATAACATTCTTGACGGTCAATTGGAAATTTCTTTAAATCCATCGAGCATGGACCTAAACCACAAAAATATATAACATTCTTGACGGTCCATTGGAAATTTCTTTAAATCCATCGAGCATGGACCTAAACCACAAAAATATATAACATTCTTGACGGTCCATTGGAAATTTCTTTAAATCCATCGAGCATGGACCTAAACCACAAAAATATATAACATTCTTGACGGTCCATTGGAAATTTCTTTAAATCCATCGAGCATGGACCTAAACCACAAAAATATATAACATTCTTGACGGTCCATTGGAAATTTCTTTAAATCCATCGAGCATAGACCTAAACCACAAAAATATATAACATTCTTGACGGTCCATTGGAAATTTCTTTAAATCCATCGAGCATGGACCTAAACCACAAAAATATATAACATTCTTGACGGTCCATTGGAAATTTCTTTAAATCCATCGAGCATGGACCTAAACCACAAAAATATATAACATTCTTGACGGTCCATTGGAAATTTCTTTAAATCCATCGAGCATGGACCTAAACCACAAAAATATATAACATTCTTGACGGTCCATTGGAAATTTCTTTAAATCCATCGAGCATGGACCTAAACCACAAAAATATATAACATTTTCGACGGTCCATTGGAAATTTCTTTAAATCCATCGAGCATGGACCTAAACCACAAAAATATATAACATTTTCGACGGTCCATTGGAAATTTCTTTAAATCCATCGAGCATGGACCTAAACCACAAAAATATATAACATTCTTGACGGTCAATTGGAAATTTCTTTAAATCCATCGAGCATGGACCTAAACCACAAAAAAATATAAAATTGTTGACGGTCCAATCATAGAGATATATCACAATATACAACCTAAAGTTAAACAAAGCAACTATATTTTCAAAAAATATATTATTTTTATATTGCAAGCCTTGCGTTAAAGTAAGACTATGTTTTTTAGAGACTACCTGTATGATACAGGTTTGTGCCTTATACCAAAAACGTTTAGCTGCTGAGATAGGATATATATAATACTTTCAAGGTTTCTTTTCCATTATCCCCTACCCCAGCCCGCATTAGGTCAATTTTGTGGATAAAGAGCTGATTTTGGTATCAATTGATTCAGCTCGATGAGGCGGTTCAGAAAAAGCTCATTTTACCCACATCCATGAAAATTTTTTTCAACTTTTTGAGGTCCTAGTGGTCACAATTTTGGAACCAAACTTTTTTCTTCGGAATATTGGGTACCATTCGTCTCGGATTGATGAGAGAAATCTACTAGTGTGTATTTTATTAAAATCTAAGCCACCATTAGAACCGACATCAGATATAGTTACTCACCCACAATACAGATTAATTATATTTGTTTTATCTATACAAACTTAATAAAAAGTATAACAAATTGTAAGATAAAAATCTCGCCAATGTAACCATTAGGGGCGGAAGTGAAATGCATGCCATGCCGTTCTTAGCCTAAGGTAAGGTCCCCTTATAAGCCATGTACTAAGCCTAAGCGTAAGTCGGGGGACTGCCACCCCCCGAGCCCCCCGCTCTAAGCTGTTCTTTTTATAACGTTATAACGTACGGCCCCTAAAGGTGACATATGCCAAAACCCCTCCAATGCCACCCAAGGCGCCGCGCTTCCTTTCCTCTCGAGTCGTAGCGCACCCCCGCCTCAGGGCTCTGCATACATACTACCTAGTTGCTGCACCCCTCCCCTCTTCGCTGACTCGGGGCATCCACCTCTCCGTGGCTCCGCATCCTCCGAGGCCTCGCCCTATTTCGAGGTGCCGCACCTCCCCACGTTGGTACTCAAATGTTACGCACATTCTTAGCCATACATAATCGAGGTCCGAGGTACCTGGGATGGTAGCCGATGCCACGGTAGCGACAGGTCGATCTTTAACCTCCAAAGGAGTTAAAGGGTTGGCAGGCGAGGGTGTGGTAGCTGGGTAGAATGTCGAAGTTTGTAGAAGTTCAGAATTTTCCCGATTTTGTTCAATTTTCGCCATTTTTAATAATTAATTTTCCGCAATTTTTCTTAAAGTGTTCCTTAAGTTTCCTTAATGTTTCCCAATTTTCACGAAACTTTACGGCGCCTACGGTGCCGAAGGTAGGCGCGGAGGGATCGGTTGCCCCGTAGGGTACCAGGTGGGGTCAGCATATCTGCCGGGGAGGGGTGTATGACACTCTGGATGGTAACAGTATTACAGTATTTTAATGTAGTAATGTGTGTGCTGGTGATTTTATAGAACACTTGTGTGCGTTTATTACAAGTTAGTCTTACAGAAAACGGAGCGAATGAGGCTAATCTGTACTCAATGATTATATTAAGGTTCCAAATTGGGCTCTTTAAAGTCCCACAGTACCACATTACACTGATAAAGCATACGAAAAGGTCCAATTTTTGCTGCATCAGCGAAATGCATGGTTCACAGTGAAGTCCGTGCAACGACGCATTTATTTCGATCATAAAAACTCGTAACAAGAAACCAAAAATGCAACATTATTAAATATCTTTACAAATCGCTAGGCATTCGTTGGAAGCACCGGTGGGGTTAAGGAATTTACCCATAACGCTAGAACAAAAGAGTACGGATTCAAAGAGTCATGCGTGTTGGCTGAGACACTGCTACAGAAAACTTTAGCTAATGGAACCAAGACTAAACGGAACGTGAATTAGCATATTCAGATTGCGTAAAAAAGCACGATTTAATGTTATGACTTAGGTAGGTACCTCCAGCGACAGAGTTGACAGATCTAACTAAAGAAGTTCAGCAATGGTGTTCTATTCAATGAATTTATATATTATATTATTAATTATTAATTAATTAATTAATATTATATTTAATTTAATTTAATTAATTAATTAATTAATATTATTATTAATAAATTAATTATTAATTTATATATTATAATTATATCGATTAGGTTTTATGTTTTTTGTGTCATAAACGACTTTTCAAAAAGTACATCTAATTTATACCTTCCGATTACGTTGTACATCTGCTGAAACCTGGTATGCTTATATGGTTTAGCTTGGACAATGGCGCCATGTAAAAACTCATATTATTAAGGATTAACGGGCAGGCCTAAAGGTTTTAACTTATTTTAATGTTATAACTTCATAGCTGTTGTTCTAAAGAATTACATGGTCTGCTTGATGTGGGAACTAACTGGAAAATCTACGTATTAAAATGGTTATAACTCAAATTCCTTTACATTTGTGTTGCCAAATCAAGTTGATCATAACTTTTTTCGATTTAAAACGAGTCGATTTAAACCGAACAGCTCAAGAGGGTTCTTGTTAAATTTTAAATTTAATATGTCGCCATCATTGCTTCAAATCGGGCATATGGTCGTTTCAAAATCTGGCTACCACTTGACGTTTCAATTACATAATAGATGAAATTTGATGTACGAATCATATTATATCACTTTATTTTGCTAGTTGAGTGGTAAGTAACCACATTGGACAAGTCGCTATAAGCCAGATTTGAAACGATGTTTTTGGCATCTAATTGATTTGGCCCAAATCCATTCGAGATGAGCTAATTCAACATGAATTCACTCGGTAGGCTGATCTGAATTCACTGGTTCTAAATCGAAAAAATTCAACCAGTCCGAATTTGCCATCGCAAATAAAAACGACTTTTGATTTTAACTATTTTTAGTGGGATTTAGGTAAAACCTGAAAATGATTTAATTTTAGGTAAAATCTTAAAATTTAATTTTAGGTAAAATCTTTAAAGGTCATTCGTGCGAACCTTAAACCATGACTTGACAAGTTGGAGGCAAGTTTTTGTAGTTCTTTGTTTGTGTTGTTCATTATACATTCAGAATATTGCTGAATTTATTCTTGTTTCAATGTGATTATTCCCGTTTATTTGCTGAACAAATTTTTTGTAGCTATCAGCCTAGATCACCAAAATGCCAACTTGTTAAGTATAAACTTTTCGGTGTTGCATACAGTTTATGATGCCTCGAATGTCGACCATCTGATGTGTCACACCGATTATGATTTCGCTAAAGCTCGCTGACCTCAGATAGTTATGAAATATATGTTTTTACAACAAAATTAATGAACATCAAAAATCAGGTTACCCTGATGTATCAAAATTTTAGCTCAAACCTTTTCAGGTAATACATATCGTCGATGATTGGCTAAAGTAATATCGTTGAAAAGTTTGAACAGTGTTCACACGTTCATACTAACCAAAAAGATAAAGAAAGATGCTTTTAAATTTTTATCAAAATTTGAGCAAAAAGTTTGAACCTGTGAATCCGCCTTTAGGCTGAGGCTTATGCATATCGAGAACGGCATGGAATGTATTACACTTTAGGTGCTCATCAACCTTGAATAACACGAATTGCTTACCTGTTAATTTAACCCTATAATTGGTCCAGAGCGTTCCATTCGGATAGATCATAAGGAAGATATTCCGAAACGGTGACTCGTGGATCGATGCTTCCTTACTATTGATAAAACACGTATTCGGTGTCCATATTTTGTCGTACATCAAGTTATCGAGTGAAACGTTCATTTTACACGGATTTAGCCAGTCGTAGCGTAGTCGTGGATCCTGCCAGACTTCGTTCATATACAGATCAATTTCAAAATCCTGTGTGATTTCAGATATTGCTGATATTTCCTGCACCCAAACTTGGATAACGACAGCCATATTTCTTGCTTTTGGAACTTTGTGTTTGTTGTAAGTACTTTCGTTTCGAAGCAGTAGTGTATCGATGATTTCAGTGTCGTTTGCACAATGATTTTCATAACGCTGATCACCACCAATTAAACTTCGACGATAGTGATTCGAAGACGAAGGCGAATTATGTATTGCACTTTGCAGGGATCGAATAACCCGTAGCGATTTGAGCCGTTCGCTATAGAAATTTTTGGATGCAATTTTTGGCATATCTGGCGTTGCGCTAAGAACTTCTGGAGGCAACTGTTGAAGCATATCCTGACATATTCTCGATGGTGTTAATATCAAAATGAGTGCAACCAGTTTGGCTGTAGACTCAAATATTATTGTGGCCGGTCCAATCACATTTGAATAGGGCTGTGGCGTTAAGCCTGGAGACATGGATTACAGCTGCACTACTCTTTGCTATAAATCCTTCCCAGCTATAAATTGGTTCCTATAAGGACAAGCTAGTATTATTAATGTTGTTATTGACATAATTCAAGTATAATTACAAGCACAATTTAGTTTTACAAAATATTTGTCGAGTGGGTTTGTTTATCCGTAGACCAAAGATTCATCCGGAGAAAATATCTTCATTTCACAGAGGACAGTTCTGTCTATAGCTAACAGAAGCGGTTCAATATTCTAATAATCGCCAGACAATAATTATTGTAACTTGTACTGTAAACTGTAATAAATATTTAAATATTGAAAACTGTTGTTGGTCATGAAAACAAGCCTTGTGCCATGAAAAGAATCAGTAACAAATTTAGCCGCTAAAGTATGGTTGAGTTATTTAGGTTCTTCTAAATCAAGGGTGGGCGGGTTCAGACCTAACTTAATTCGGGTCAATCATTGATAGCTTATAGCTGGTAATACTCAAATTTACGTAGATTTCATACTAATGTTTAAATGATGTACCACATTTCTTAGTAAAAATTTCAAATGATGTAAGCCAAACGCAAAGCAGGCCACATATATATGCGCTGTAATAATTTCCATTTTGGTAAATCGAGGTGTGCTAACAAATGCGATTGAAATATGGTAAACTCTCAACTACCGTGAAAATAGAACTTTAATAATATATCAATAGTTTTTAATAATTAAATATTGTATTAATAATAACTGAAAAAATAAACAAACTTAAAAATTAAAACCAGAATCCGAAGATTAGTGCCCAGTTTTGTAATAAATTGTCATTATGATAACCGCCACCTGCTCATAAACCGAATAGAAATTCGTTTTAACCGTCGGCGTCGCAGCTTTCAGCTTAGACTTAGCCAAAATAGCAAGAAATCACAACTACGTGATTTTGACAAAAATTGGTCGTTTTTGCTCTCTTATTCAGTTGCTAAATGGGCTGTCGGATAGATATATATAATATTCAGCTCATAGGTACACCCACAGACAAAATTTAAACCAAACACCTGCCGTCATCCTCGAGCTATAGTGCCAGCAACCATGCGCCAATTTGAAATAAAATTGGTAGTTTTTGCTATCTTATTCAGTTGCTGAATGGGCTATACCGAGCAATGCTTCTACCACTATGAGCCGATCGTTAACTGAAATAGAAAATATTACACACATATATCCGCCCGTCTCTTCCAAAACCATTGTCATAACTAAACTTGACGTCGATGCGGTAACCTAGTAATAGCATCTTTATCACAAAACTATTTATTGGTTTCTAATTTAGCACGTTTTATGGTGTGTCTTGCTTTGAGTAGTAATGTCACAATAGGTTAAAGATTCTAGGTGCGGGTTACTCTTAGCCACAACTTAGAACAACATCTTTCCATCTTGGACGAATCATTTTTTGGTATATATTACGCAGGGTAAACCCAATCTGGTTTATGTTTCATATAATATTTATATTTGTCTATTTTCTATAATTTACAACTATTAAAGTATATTTACTATTCGGTATGGATATTTTTATGTATTAGAGTCAGTTTAATAATATCCAAAGTTAGTTCATATATTATCATCTCCTCTTGGTCCCATGCCTAATCCCACGAGCAAGGGAAAACTCATTATGTATGGGTCGATAGATGTATATATTTCATTTTACGCCTTTCATCAACACCAAACGATAGCACCAACATCAAAGCGGATTTCTACCTCCAACTGCGGCTAACCTTTAAAGTTCCGACAATATTTGGTTTAAGTCAATAGATTTGTAGAAAACAATTTTAACGCACAAAACTATGCTACTTATGGCTTTGTTCAACGATGGGAATGTTACGGGTTTAAACGAATTTATATTCGCTTTGGAATTATATCTTGCGGCGATTAATACAAAGTGCTGCGCTGAGACCGTTGCGTCGGTACCATTAATCTAATTTTACTTAGTAAAAATTATCTTAATACTATATGAGAACGACGGCGAAACTGACAAGCAGCATTGATGAGACCAATAATGTCATGGTACCTAACGTAATTACTAATGATTATGTGCTGTGAACATAGCAGCCAAATCGGATTGGTTTTTTAATAGGTTATATACTGTAATAACAAAATGAGTCTTCTATACTAGATACAAAGCGTCAGAAAATGTCGAAATCCCAATTACCGTCGCACAAGTAAAACGTGCCTCACAGTGGGTAACTTACCACGAAATTCTAACGCGAACACTGTGAAATATTCCAGTATTCACATAAACACAACTGAACATATTCATATCAATCTTCTTGATTCAAAGGGTTCAATAAAATCTCTGAGTCTAAGTATATATTCTTACAAAATACTTAAGTGTTTTTAAGTTCTTTTGCGAGATTTGAAGCACTATGGCCATTTCCTTTGTGGTTGCTCTTAATCGAATGCTAGCTTCAGTTCTTACGAACTTGAGACAGGTTCAGCATGTCAAAAAAATTTAAAAGGGCACTTTCCGAATCTTCGACTAAAACTCTATTTTAGAATAGGCAGTGTCCGACAACACAAGTATTTCAGCTTTGAGAGATTGTATATTAATTTGCTGATGGATTCTAGTGAAAGGCATTAGAAGAATCAAATATACTTAAGATAGCATAAATTTAATATCCGTTTGGGATAAACGATACGCGTGTCACCGGAAAGGAGCTGAAATTTTGAACTAAATTTGCCATAAAACTGGAATAGCATGTCTAATGTAAAAATATTTAAAATGACACTATACCCAGTCAACAGGTATCTTATGATATCACAAATTAGAAATTTCACCTTACCTGCAATTTCGTACAAGTGATATCGAAAATTCTGAATCGAACTCTTAATGGATACTAATTTTAAATAATGTTGTAACAGTTATCGTTCACAAACGGAAGCTCGTGCAATCAAATGTATGCTCAAGTACTCGAAGAACCTAGGTAGCATTGTACTAAAAGTCACTTCAGTAAAATTGGTTAATCCATTACACACATACCCTTGTTGCGAATAAAATCGTGCAATCAAATGTATGCTCACGTACTCGAAGAACCTAGGTAGCATTGTACTAAAAGTCACTTCAGTAAAATTGGTTAATCCATTACACACATACCCTTGTTGCGAATAAAATTATAAAATTATCATGATGTAAAAGGGCCAAAAATGATGATTCAACAGTAGAAATAAGACGAGGTGTAGATTTACTGCAATAATGTACCAGATGTAGATATATTTGAATGCGTACTCCGAGGTCGCTAGAACACGTCAAAATAAACATTCTGAGCCATAGGTAAAACCAATCTGACCGTCCGTTGCTGAGTTATGAAGAGTAAAAGCGACAACGTGATGTATTTGCACAAGCTATGTGATCTTATGCGGGATTCACGTTATAATGTCCCCACCAGTTGGAACTTATGTACCCCACCCTGTGGCAGGCACACCCTTCACAACAGGGTGTCTTAGACACCCTCTACTTTTTGAATAAAAGTTCATAGGGTAGCTAGCTAGCTGTTAGCTTTATTTTAGAGGGTGTCAAGCACACCATATTAGTTTTACGTTTTTTGATGGTATCGGCCATACTGTCGGGTCAATTCCCATATAGCCTACGGGGCACCGTAGAAAAACTGCAAGATGTATGGCGCAGGATTTTTAGTAGCTTAATCCGATGTCGTCTGCACCATTGTGATTCTATTTCGTGATATCATAAATATCCAGTGGTCTCAAGTGGAATATTAGTGATTTACGCATACATGCCGAAGCAGGGTTTCACGGGGGCCACACTCCAGAGTCATCGACCCCCTCCACCGAGAACCTGGGTTTACCTCCTGAGTCTTCGCACCTGCCAGGCCCCGCGTTCCCCTCCCCACTCCGAAGGCGGCCGGAAAGATTTTCAACATGGAGTCGAAAATACGGTAAAAAATCCAGTGGCCCAGGTGCTTCCAGGCGCAAAGCTTCTCGAGGACTATCGAAGGTATTGCAAATTGGCGTAGGTTCCCCTGCGCATGCCCCCAGCTCATACATGCTGACGCTCCGAGGTCCCAGGGGGTAGCTGGGGGGAGTATAGGCTCTGGGGCGGTTATCAGGGGGTGTTGAAAAATGGCGATGACCTCACCCCCTCCCCCGCTCGCACCTTATTTTTACCGATTTTAGCCAATTTGTACCATATTTTCGAGCAAAATTTTCGCGCGGAAGGGGGACGCAGGGCCTCGGGGGAGTTCGGGGCCTTGGGGGAGGGGGTGGGTGTGCTGGGCCTCGAGGGGAGGGGGTGCGGGTCCTCGGGGGTGGAGGGGTGGTGGTGCTTGACTCCGGGGGGCCTCGGGAGGGTGCGGGTCCTCGATGGGGTGTGGGGCCTCGAGGGGGGTGCTTGCTTTGGGGGTGCTTGGTTTCGGGGGGTGTGCTTGTCTTCGGGGGGGTGGGGAAGTTCGGGGCCTCGGGGGATGCCTTTGGGTTCAGGGGGTGCTTGGCTTCGGGTACGGGGGCACCAATGCAGAGCATCGGAGGGGGCGTGGAGCGAGCCCCAAGGATGGGGGTTCTGGTAGGGCCCCAACTGTCTAGGACTGCACTGGATAGATTCAAGTGCCACTTCCGAATTTATCTTGCATTCTACATTTTAGAGTCAGAATAAAATGTTTTCAACGATAAAAATTTTTATTCAGTAGTTTACAATATGGAAGTCACCATACTAATACTATACGGTGTCTGCCACACTGTCACTGCAGAACAATAGGATTCCCGCGACACTCTACTGCCAAAATGCAGTAGCTAAGGGTGTTCCTGACACCCTCATATTTTGTATATGGTATGGGTGTCGCTGTCACTGTCTTTACGGTATAGCCTACACTACAGGGGGACAAAAGTTCCAACTGGTGCGGACATTACAACGTGAATCCCGTATTAATTAAATGATACGAGGCCCTACTTGAAGAAACACAGTTGATCTTGGTACCACTGGACTCAGCTCGTGGAAACGGTTAAAAATCTCCATTACAACCACGTTTATGACAAAATTTTTTTTTCGATTTCTATCTACCATTCAATAAGCTTAGTCGAGTGGTGTCCAATTCGATGAACTCAGCTCGTGGAAACGGTTAAAAATCTCCATTACAACCACGTTTATGACAAAATTTTTTTTTCGATTTCTATCTACCATTCAATAAGCTTAGTCGAGTGGTGTCCAATTCGGGCTGACATTCTGGGATCACAGGTAACTTAATACGGCTTGTATTTTACTTACATGGCAGTAGCTTCTTAACATAAATTAATTTCACGAATTAGTTTCGAGTCAGCTCGTCAATGCTGTTCGAAAGGTATATTAAATTATACGACTAAATTTAGATTCGTCCCAGGTTATAGCCAAGATTTCACGAATTAGTTTCGAGTCAGCTCGTCAATGCTGTTCGAAAGGTATATTAAATTATACAACTACTAAATTTAGATTCGTCCGACGGCTATAGCCAAGAAGACACGAGAAAACTAGCTTACATTTTGCACTAAAATTATAACTTGCCCTGCTGTCTCTTCATAACTAGCGTGTATTTGACCCAGACTACTTCCAAAGGCAAGCCACCTAAGGCCTTAATCACTGTTAAAATTTGAGCGGAGTCGGTTACTTATAGTATATCTCCCAACGATACTAGCAAAAGCGGCTCTGACATTAGCCTGATGTACGTCTTTGGTTGACCTCTGCTCCCGAACAGGCGGAGATATATGCATACCATTGTAGTTGTAGACGCGTGTATTTGACCCTGACTTCCAAGGCAAGCCACCTAAGGCCTCAACCACTGGTCAAAATTTGAACGTCGGCCCACCTTAGAGAGCAGCATCTCCTACCATACTAGCAAAAGCGGCTCTGACATTAGCCGATGTACGTCTTTGGTGACCTCTGCTCCCGAACAGGAGATATAAGCGAACCATTGTAGTGGAAAACGCATATAATAGATATATAAAGCTGTGCCCGAATGGAAAAATATTTAGCGATATCAAGCTGTTGATATACAAGATATACTGAATTAGGTACACCAGCAAATGTTCAGAATGAAAAATAGAAATTTCAATGTTTTAATAAAAATTAACAGAAATATTACATAGCTACTGTATTGTATATATTAGAAGCAATAGCTATGTGATATTTCTTTTAATTTTTATTAAAACATTGAAATTTCTATTTTTCATTCTGAACATTTGCTGGTGTACCATATTCAGTATAGTACCGTTTAGAATCTATGCCTTATTCCTAGATGACGCCTACCATTTCCTTCAAAATGGCATAGTAATTTCATAATTGAGTTCAGAAGTTACAGGTTTTAAACATCTTTTTTCGGAATTAATGTCTGCTATTTTACCTAGGGTAAACCCAACGGTAACTAATGACAATTTCGATTACGCATCTAGGCTTAGGCGGGAGGAGCTACTATTCAACTTTCTACACTTGTCCCTACATTTCTTTTTTATATAACCCTAAATAAAGTCCCATTTTCACGATAGTTCTAAATTCGACGTCCAACGAGCTGAGCTGTGTATAATTATTTTAATTTTTTTAGTTTAAAGTGGTCATAGTCGTCAGGCTGTCACATTGTTTTCGCCATTTGTTGACTGTACTTTATGTGCTTGCGTTTCGTTTGCAGGGTCCTACTATGGAGTTACCAGAGCGCCCTGCATGTCCAACCGCAGGAGTCCGCTAGCCAATTCAAAGTGCCGATGCGGCAAAGGCACCGGGTCTCCTTATCACATTGAACTCAAAACAAAACCGAGTAATGATGATTGATGCCGTAGAAAAGAGAATATCAATTTTACTCCTATTCCAAATCCGCAACCATTGTGGGCTTCACATTATGCGAGATTTAGTGTTAATGCAAGAAATGAAAATTATTCAAGACAACGCTCGTGATTTAATCTCGACACCGTTAAAATTACACTCCTCGAGAATCCATATTGATGGGAGTATATCAGGTTTATTTATGCAAAGATTTCCGACGTATCTACTTGAGCGAGATCTCCAGGCACCTAATCAATTCGTGAGCAATCGCCAATTTCGATGCTGACTGACAAATATTTAACTCGTTCTTCTGTACCTGTTAATCCTTTACGTCTTGTATTAATTTGCCTTTCGAGTATCGATGAGCAATTATAGGTCGCTGTGAGGTATCGGACCCCGAACGCTCGGGCGAAAATCACGTTTACAAGCCATTGAGCTATTGGTCTCGGATCCTTATGGCTCCTTGCAAAGCGAACGAATAGCAACATGCGTGCAATCAATATTAGCCGAAATTTTGTAGTAGACACAACACATTCGAACGTAATTAGCTGTTGTGGAACAACTGCAGGCAGTAAAGAAATAAATCAAGCGGTATTGTAAATTTTAATTAACCCTTAATGTTTTGAATTAATTCGCATTTCGAGCATCGATGAGCTACTATAGGCTACCGTGAAATATCGAACGCCAAACGCTTGGGTTAAGATCTTTGAGCTATTTCGAAGCTTTTACTCTGATCTTAACGGTTCCCCGCATAGCGCACAAAATATCAACGCGCATGCAATCGCGCAGTTTATGCGCTAACTTTTGTTAGCACAACACAGTCAAACTTAATTTATGTTGTTATCAAACACCTGCAAGCGCTAAAGAGATAACCGTTTCTTGCCGTAATTAATTTGTGTATAGTGAAAATTTTTGACAAATTCAAGCTTGCACCAAGGATCGAACCCGGAACGTAGGGGTGAAACTTGTGTACGCAAACCACTGAGCTATTTGGGAGCTGTTGCTCGGTTTCTTAAGAAACCTCACAACGTGAGCGAATAACAACACACGTTCAAACGTAGGACATACGACAAAATCAGTAAACATAACGACTCGCAATGTGCGGTAGGTCCATTTGGATCTAGTCAGCTTGAAAGGATAAATGATGCTGGTATAGTCCTGATAGTTGTTGTGACTTAGTTTTCTTGAAGAAAAAAGTCTGGGGTTCAAACGAAAGTCATTTGGATATCGGTGCACTTTCACACATGGCTGTTTCTGTTGTAAATTAATGTGTAAGCTAGACATTTAAGTTAATCAATCTTAAAACTGTCAAATGTGAATAACACAAATGGGTCAATCTAAGCCTTTAGGACAAATTAAGCCGTCGGTATTTGTTCAAATTCATCCATTCTGACCGCAGTTTGGCGATCGTTTATCATTTCCTTGACCTTATGAATACGAAACGAAAAAATACAGAAAAAATATAAAATAATAAAAGCAAAGGAAACAAATAAAAGCCGAAAACTTTGAACTGGATATAGGGCTTAGATATTATCAACACACCATATATATCCAGTTTGTGATTTGCAACGTATTGGAGTTTTGTGTTCAAGAAATTCATTCAAATCTCAAAGGAATATGGTGAGATAGATTTTTGGGTGGCGGCGTCAAAAGTCTGTTTCAGTCGGGCTCATTCGTTTGGACAGCTATCCCAAGTACAGCTTCTTCGGTTTTGCCGACGCCATAACGTCTCCATTACAATGAGAGATTGTTTCGGTAGACAGTTGAATCTTGCCGGATGATAGACTTTATATAAGAACCAAATATGTATATACAGAAAACACTGAGTCGCCGATTTCTCAACTACCGCTAAAATTGTGGTTTAATTGTTATTGAAAATAAAAGCTGAACACAAATTGCTAGTAGTTATTATTGATAGTCATATTAACTGCCACAATATAATTCCAAGCTTTATCAGCAATACGTACTTTAAAGACTACAAAC